>JAQIXU010001831.1:0-14882 GCA_034701245.1 Strigamia transsilvanica | reverse complement strand
TCAAGAGTTTTGAATTGAAGATTCAAGAGTTTTGAATTGAAGATTCAAGAGTTTTGAATTGAAGATTCAAGAGTTTTAAATTGAAGATACAAGATTTTGGAATTGAAGATTCAAGATTTTTGAATTGAAGATTCAAGATTTTTGAATTGAAGATTCAAGATTTTTGAATTGAAGATTCAAGATTTTTGAATTGAAAATTCAAGATTTTTGAATTGAAGATTCAAGATTTTTGAATTGAAGATTCAAGATTTTTAAATTCAAAAATCCAAAAAATCCAAAAAAAACCAAAAAACCAAAAGTCTAAAAATTCATTTCCTTCACCTCATAGTTTGCTGCTCTCGTTCCAAAATCTCCCTGCTCCGTTGCGGCAAATCGACGAACAACTGTTCCGCCTGTTTAGCAATCGCCTTCAAGTTGGCTTCTCCCTCGCACATTTTATTATCCAAATCCTTCAAGAATCACCACCAAAATCAACCAAACACCCAAACAAAAACTCCACTCATCAATTACTTTCATTTTCTCCAAACGACTCATCATCGCCTGCTTGTTGTCCGTGTAATCCGTAAAAACCAGCAGTTGATCCCACACGCTTTTCTGCCATTCGGCTTGACTTTGCTGCAACTCGGAAAACCGGTGCAAATTCTCGATCGTCACGTCCAATTTCCGTACGAGATTCTACAATTCAAAAATACATAAATTCAAAAAACAAAACCAAAATTCCTTGACATTACGGTTATGGTTGCGGCTAGATTGTCGTATCGTTTCTTCATGCTCGCAGTGCCCTCTTTCGTCGCCGGATTCGTTATGTTTTGGCTTTTCTCGCAGATCGAGTCGACGATTCGCTTGTGAGCCGCCACATCTTGTTGAAGCGACTTTGAAAAAAATTCTTTTAAATTCCAAATTCCAAATTTCGGTTAATAAACAAATTACTTTATATCGCACGAGTTTGTTTTTCGCTTCTTGGAACGTGCCCCAGGTGCGCTGTTCACTGTGCAGCGACTTCTCGACGACATCCAACCAGTTGACGATCTGTTCGGAGCAAATTAACTTGAAAATCTGTGACGAAATCGTAAATTCGTCGCTATTCGTACTTGCTGCAAACCCTCGTGGTATTGCATCTGTTGCTGGGTGTCGGTTTCCATTTGTTTTCGATAGTTTTCGACGCCGCCGCTCAGTTGTTCCCATAATTCGCGCAGTCCTCGCAGCTCGTGGCGAATTTGTTCCCGACCCGACGACGCCGTGTCTGCGTAGAGTCGTTCTCCCAAGTTGA
The DNA here is from genome assembly GCA_034701245.1 of Strigamia transsilvanica. Classification (NCBI taxonomy): domain Eukaryota; kingdom Metazoa; phylum Arthropoda; class Chilopoda; order Geophilomorpha; family Linotaeniidae; genus Strigamia; species Strigamia transsilvanica. The sequence continues at coordinate 13,612 of JAQIXU010001831.1, read as the reverse complement.
TGACGAGGTTTAGCTTGGCGGTTCCTCGTTCTCGCTCCATCGTTAAAAACTGAATAAATAAACGAGTGAATGAATAAATCGTTTGTTTTCGATTTTGTGCGAGATTTTGTGCGAGATTTACTTGGAGTTTTTTCGTTTTTTCGTCCACGTCTTCGATCTGGTCGAGCAGATTGAGCTCGGAATGGAGCGCGGTCAACCAGTCACTCGTTTCTGTGAATTTCTGCTGGAAGGTCTTGTGGTCGTCCACTATGGACTGCCATTTGCAAATTTGGTCCTGAAAAAGAATTTATCCCATTCGTTTAGATTTTTATCCAAAAATGAAACTTGGGGTTTCGTTCCCGGCTATGTCGATAGTCCCAGATAGCATAATTTTAAAAAAAACGGTGCAGATGGTCCCAGCTGTGAGTTTTTAGACTAAATAGTCGACATTTTAGACCAAAAACAAACATTTTTAACCGAAAACTAGCTGTTTTTAGCCCATAAATCGATATCTTTAGCCAAAATTTTGACATTTTGTAGGATAATAATTGTCGTTGCGACATTACGTTGGTCTAAAATATTGATTTTGGTCGAAAGTGTTGATTTCTGATCAAAAAGTCAATTTTTCGGCTAAAAATATCAATTTTTCAAAATTTTTCTTCTTTTTGTTTCGAGAAGCAGGAAAAGAGAAACCCCAAATGAAATCATTTCGTTGAGTTTGTTTCGTTGAATTTACTTTGCTATTTGTGAGAAGCGCTTGAAACCTCGTGTTCAGAGCGATCACATGCCCCTTGATCGAATCGACTTGACTCAAATGCAGCAACGAATGAGCACGATCGCTGAACAAATTAATATCTTTCTCGTGCGCGATGATCCGCTCTCGCGACGCCTGTAAAGCGGCCAACTGGCGCTGCTTCTCGGCGTACATGGACTGCAACTGGACGTCCCTGAGATGCGCCTCGATTTTCTCGCACCAATGATTCAGTTGATTCGACTCAGTTTCGTACGCGATCCACTTTTGTTTCACATCTTCCAGCGAATTTTTCGATTCTTTGGCACAAGTCAAACAAATTTCCCACAATTCTTCTAATTTTTCCACTTCCTCGCGCGTGTTTTCGACTCCTTGCACCGACGAACCTGCGCTCACTCGCGCGGCTGTCGCCAACAAATGTTCCTGCAACGCTTCGGCCTTCGGATTCGCCTCGATGACAAACTAAAAAAAAAATTTTGAAGTTTTAAATTTTAAAATTTTAATCAAATTTATTAATTTTCGCACTTGAACGGCTTCGAGTTTCTTGGTAATTTTGTTTTTGTCGCCGGTCGTGTCGGTTTCCAATTGCTGTTGATGTTTTTCGACCCAGTTTCGAAATTCTTTGCATTCGTTCAGAAACTGCTGATGATCGGTGACGCATTGCTCCAATTTCGTGAGTAATTGCTGCAAAAAAAATCGAAAAATCGAAAAAAAATTAATTTTTCACTTCCGGAATTTCCACTTTTTTCACTTTTCTTACTTTCGATTTATCCGTGATGACGTCGTATAATTTCTTGATGCTGCGGATGTAAACTTGGAGGTTTTTGTCGCCCGTTTGTTCGCCCAAACTGCGCGCTCTGTCGCACAGTTTTTCCACCAGTTGGCGATGCGAACAGATTTCTTGATGCACAATCTATTCAATCCAATTGGTTTAATTCATTTCATTCATTTCATTTTGTTTAATCGGTTTCGTCACCTTGTGGTTTTGAAGTTGCGCTTGTTTTTCCTGTAGGGAGCCCTTGAGCTCCGTGTGCTGTTCCAACGATTTTTCGATTTCTTTCAGCCACTGCGTGAGTTGTTCTTGGCTTACGCTGAAATTCTCGAATTCCTTAAGGCACTGGTTCAGTGAGCGTGAGTTTTTGTTCAGCATTTCGATACATCGGTCTAATTTTTCACGCAATGTCCTAACAAAACAAAACGAGGAGATTAAAAAGTAATTTTCAACATTTATGGTTGTTGTTTTTGCTTGTAAAATGTGTTTTACAGCCTGCAAACTGTTTTTATGCCTGTAAAAAGCATTCTTTTGCTAGTAAAATGCTTTTCTGGGCTTGTAAAATGTGTTTTACAGCCTGCAAACTGTGTTTTTATGCACGAAAAATGCATTTTGTTGTCTTTTACATGCAAAGTAAACGGTTTATTGGCTGTAAAATGCGTTTTTTGACCGCAAAATGCATTTTCTTAAATGTAAAAATGTTGTTTTTTTTACCTCGATTGCTGACGAATAAGTTCGCGACCATCCGGTGCAGTGAAGGGGTACAGCTGTTCCCCCAAGTCAACAACTTTTTCCAAAAGACTACTTAAATCAATTTGTTCTTCGGCTAATTCCTGCAACGCAAAAGGTTTTAATATTAGCAAAAAACAAACAATCTGCGGCTAGAATTACTTCAAGTTGGGTTCTGCGTTTGTCCAGTTCGTTCAAATCGCCGGCCAGTTGGCCATGCTGCGCCAATCGGTCCTCGAAACAATCCAGTTTTTCCAGACACGTGCTGAACAATTCGTCGTATGTTGCGTGATCAGCGACGTGGACCTCCCATTTGGCGACCAAATCCTGAAAAAATAATTGTATTAGGTTCTCGATCATCTGTATAGATCGTTTCGAAATACTTTAACAATATTGCACAAAGTTTGGTAACGTAAGTTCAGTTGCGTTGCTTCCAGGACCAGTTGAGAATCGCCTTCCATGCTCTTTGCCCGCTGCACGATGGAAGATACTTCCACCTGCTTTTCCACCACGTCTTTACAAAGTTGCTGAAAACAACAAAACATTAAAGCCCAGTGTACTTTTAGGCAAAAAAATGCCGTATTTTAGTCAAAAAAATGCACTTTTCAGGCAAAATCTGCAGTTTTTTGGCATATTAATGCAGTTTTTAGACAATTAATGCAATTTATTGGCATATGAATGCAGTTTTAAAACAATTTATGCCATTTTTTGGCACATAAATGCAGTTTTTAAACAATTTATTCCGTTTTTTCGGCAGGGGAATGCAGTTTTTAGGCACTTTGATGAGCAAAAATGTATATTTTGGATTCACAAATGCATTTTAAAGTGCAAATTATTGCGCGTTTAGTCAAATACACGCATTTTAGTGTACAAAACGTATTTCTGAAGCAAATACTGCACTCTTTAAGCAATAAAACCACATTTTCCGAGTAAAACAGTATTTTGAAGTGCAGAAATAAATTTTAAAGCCAAAATTTCTCTTAAAAATTACTTTTAATTTCTCCAGCTGCAACTGTTTGGATTGCAAATCCGGTTTGAGCGAGATCTCCTTGACTTGTATTTCCTGCGAATTTATCCAGGCCAACGCCGCAGTGATCGCGTTCGCGCACTGGTCGCGCTCGAGTCGAAGCGATCCAAACCTCTCGTTGGCCGCTTTGAGCTCGATCCTCAGCGACTCCCACTCGTCCTTCAAACCCTCAAACTCCTGCGTGAGCGCCGGATGACCGTCGTGCCTCGTGTGCTTCAAAACGACATCCAGTTGTTCTCTCAACTCGGTCAGCAATTGCGCGCCGTGCTCCTGCTGACCCGCCAGCGCCTCCAAACTGCCCGACTGCGTCTCGATGGACGACGCGTCCTGTTGTTGGATGTTGCAGCAGTCCGTCTGCAAATTGGTGAACCAATCGCGGAATTTGTCCACGTTAAGCTGATATGATTCGTGCTCGGCCACGTATTGTTCGCACAAGCCGATGCGTTCCTGCGAAGAGAGCAAAAAAGGGGTTGTGAAATCGGGGTCGTGAAATGGGTTTGATTAAAGTGTGCTGGTGTTACCGTCACGGTGGTGACGAGTTGTTTCTGTTTTTGCTGCATTTGGTTAACGGTGATGTTTAATTCTTCGAATTCTTCGACTTTTCCTTCGAGACGTTCGACTAAAATTTTGTGGGAATTGATGTCTTGCGCAATCAACTGGAGAAAAAGCGGGAAATGATTAGTTTATTCGATATTCGGCAATGTGTACAAGTGATGTAGGGTCGGCATCATCCGTGTGCAAACGGCTCAAAGGCAAAAAGGACAGTAAGTGTCCGTTTTGCAGTTTCAATTGAGTTTTAATGGCTGGAAAATGCATTTTTACGATTTTTTTGTCTGAAAAATGCATTTTTACACTTGAAAAATGCATTCTTAAGTCTGAAAAATGCATTTTTACGTTGTTCGTGCCAGAAAAATGCATTCTTACGCCTGATAAATGTACTTTTTAATTTTTATAACTAAAAAAAAGATTTTTACGAATTTATAAATGCATTTTTACGTCCGAAAAATGCATTTTACGATTTTTACGTTCGAAAAATGCATTTTACGATTTTTACGTCTAAAAAAATAAATTTCGACAATATTTATATATGAAAAATACATGTTTTTTGTCTGGAAAATGCATTCTTACGTTTTTATGTCCGAAAAATGCATTTACACGCTAACAATGGCCAAATAAATTGTTCACTTAAAACGATTGACAATTTTTTGCATATAGGGTTTTGATTAAAATCGACTTCTTCTTGTCTAAAGCGTGTTCAACGAAGGGAAACCGTTAAGCACACACATCACGCCGAATCGCAAGTAAAACGCACTTTATAATTCTGCAAAACTAATTTCTTATCGTGCAAAGTCTGCATGAACTGCAGCGACGGTCCTAGACGATTCTCCACCTCCTGCAACCAACTTTCCATGTGACGACAACTGCAAAAACAACAAAGAAATCAAACAAACAAATCGAACCGATCGATTAATCTTTCTTCACCTATCATCGAAAGAATCCCACTGCATCATGGCAATTTCAACCTTCTTCACCAACACGTTAATTTCGTCCCAATAATTCTCCCACTGGCTTCGCAACGACTTCAACTCGGAGCGAATTTTCTCTCTTCCTTCGATGGAAATTGTGGCCAACAAATTGTCCCCGCATTTAAAAACGGAACCGAGCAACTCGCGTCCTTCTTCCTTCGAGCTTTCAAGTTCCTTAAAAATAATTTTATTTAATAAAAACTAACAAATTTAATCAAAGAAATTTTACTTTGAGTTTGTGTAGTTTGATTTTGAAACCGACAAGCAGTTTCTCGCCAGTCGGAGATATGTTTGATCGGGATCGCAACTCCCCCTCAGCTTCGGTCATCCAAGTTTGAAATTTCTCGACCGCACCGTCAAAATTCTCCTGATATGCCAAATATTGGTGCAGCCTCTCCAACTGGTTCTAAATAATTCAAAAAATATATTTTTTTTAATATTCTAAATGTTATTATTTATTACTACCTTAGTAGAAGTTAGGAGCGCCAATCGGTTGGCTTCTAACTGGCTGGCGTTTGCCATTTCCTGCGTTTCTGGACACGCCAAATTGATTTCTTTGCTCAGGTCGAAAAGATGAGCGAATTGTTTTGATTGGTTCTCAATTTCCGTGATCGAATCCTAAAAAAAAAATATTATTAGAGTAAATACATATATTTTTTCTCTTCGAATATCCGTAATTAGGTTTTCGTTCGGGGAAACCGGCCAAATACTGGTGGTCACGAACGACACCGACCAAAAAAATCGACATTTTAGCAAAAAATTGTCGTTTTTACTCCTAAAATTGATGTTTGTCGCCCAAAAATAAACTTTTTATCTCTCATTGTGACATTACGTTGGTCTAAAATATATCAATTTTTGGTCTAAAACATCAATTTTTGGTCCCAAATATATCAATTTTTGGTCTAAAACATCAATTTTCTGTTTAAAAAGATGGCTATTTAATCCAGATAGATAGATTTTTGGTTTAAAAATCCTAGTAGCAATAGTAGCAATTTCCTGGAAACCCTGGACCCTTCTGTCCTGATAACTGGAAATGCAAAATGGCAGGAGAAAAGAAAGCCTACCCGTAATTTGTGAGCCGTTTCGCGCGTCTGCGTTTCTAAGGGTGCGGCGAAATGAGGTCTGATTTTGCTTTCGGCATCCAGCAACCAACGCGCCAAAACGTCGTGCAGCTCGTTGCGCTTCTGCCACACGCTGAGCACCGCGTTTTGTTTCTGTTTGGTTTTCTCGACGCTCATCTTCACTTTCTCCCATTCCTGCATGAGCCGAGCCTGAGTTTTCTCAATTTCGCGCATTTTCTCATCGTCCAGATCCCCGTCGACCAACCCGACGGCGTCTTTTAAATTTTCTTGCATTTCTTCGCCCGTTTTGAGATTCTCTTCGATTTCCTGCAATTTCATTTAATTGAAACGATTAAAATCGCTTGAAATGAACGAGAAATACCCTCAGCGTTTGTTGATTGACCCTTAAGTTGTTGATGTCAGTGGCAAACTGCGGATTGGTCCATTCGACCTTTTCTTGCGTCGCGGCTAAGAATCTGCTAAGTTCTTGCACGTGCGCTCTGAGTTTTTTCTCCAGAGCCGTTTGTAAGCCGTTACGGGTTTTTGCGATTTGGGCTTCGAGTGTTTCGCATCTGTCGAGAAAAAAAAAGTTTGCAAGTAATTAAATTAAATTAAATTAAATTAAATTAATTACTTCTTTAGAATGGCGATGTGTTCTTTGTCCAGATGGTTCGATTCGAATCCCTCGAAAGTCGCTTTCAGACTTTTGATTTTCGATTCAATTTGTGAAATTGTGTGTTGCTGTTGGTGCAATATTTCTCCCAATTTCTGAGAAATCACAAACATAAATATATTTTATAGTTCAATTTTGTTGCGTCTAAAAATGGACTTTCTCGCATCTAAAAACGCTATTTTTTGCCTAAAAATGCAATTTTACGTCCAATACTGACTGCAATTTTACATCTAGAAATGCAACGTTTCGTCCGACAACGCAATTTTACATCTAGAACTAATTTTACATCTAAAAGCGCAATTTTACGTTTAAAACTGCAATTTTTTCATCTGAAAAGGCAATTTTTCGTCTATAAAGACAATTTTTCGTCATAAAATGCAATTTTTCGTCATAAAATGCAATTTTTCGTCATAAAATGCATTTTTCAGTTTATGCGCGCCTAAAATCTACAATTGAAACACACGAGACAAAAATGCGCACTTGTGTCTGTTGCAGTTGCTGAACCAACTGCTCCTCGTCTCCGCTTAAATTGCCCAACGTGGCCACTCGCTCCCTCGTAGCATTCAACCAAGCGTGGCAACCCTGCAACTCCGCCGCCACGTTCGCTTCCTCTTGCGCCAACCGCCCGGCATTCGTTTCCACCGCCGCCGCCACTTGTTCCACGCGACTAAACTGCGACTTGATCGCGCTGCGAATGGCGTCCAACACCGACACGTCGCTGCCGTCGTTCAAGCTCTCCAAAGACGCCATTTTCGACAACAACGCCGAATGCATCTTTTCGTACACCGGCAACTCGGTCTACAACAACAAAAACAACAAAAAATGAATTAATTTGAACCGTAATTAGAAGGAAAACGAGAGAAAATCACTTTGTATTTGTCGACATTTTCTTTGGCTCTTGCGCCGCCCTCCTGCAGCACGTTGCAAGTGCCGGTCAGCCAGTTTTCGACGCGCCCTTTGTCGTCGTCGATGTGGCTCCAAACGACCTTTTGCGACTCTAGGTTCTGCACGTGCGCCACCACTTTGTTGAGGGCGTCCTGCCACTGCTGGCACGTTGAAAGCATTTCGTTTTCGAGGACTTTGGCGTCGAATCCTGGAACTTCTCGCAACTGCTGTATTAAGAATGTCATTTTCTTCTGGTATTGCTCGACCAGAGGCTTTTGTTTCTGGTAAGCCGCACAAACATTCTAAAAGAAAACGAAAAAAATTGAACCAGTTGAAAAGAATTGGAAAAACGTTTGGAAAAAGTTTTAAAAAAATCGGGAAAAAGTCGAAAAAATTGAAAAAAAATTGAAAAAAAATCGAAAAAATTTGAAAAATTAAAAAAATCATCTAATTTGTATAAACTATTTACTTTTGCTTTACTCAACAGCAAATCCACTTGCGCCACATCACTGGGAGCGCGATCCATGGGCCACGCGATCCTCTTCGCGTGCAGCTGCGTCGACTCAATATCCTTCTTCAACTCCCTACAATTCCTCCACAACCCCAGCGCCGACAACAGCTGCGTGTGCCGATCCACCAGCCCGAGACTCAACTGATCCCACGCACCATCAATCTGCGCGAGCGCCGTTTGCGTCGCATTAAAATGCGCCACGTTAATCCTCAAAATCTCGCGTCCCTTCTCGTGCAACTCGTCGCGCTCCGCCTGCCTCGAATTCATCTCGTCCATCACGCACTTCGTCTCCCCCAGCAACCGCTCCAGCTCGTCCACGTCCGTCTCGCCCATCGCTTCGCCGTCGATGCGTTTCTTCGACTCCGTCAAAAACTGCAACAATTTCGCGTGCGCCGACGCGAATTCCTCCTCCTGCGCGTTCATCCTCGCCAGATGGCGCCGTTTGTTCTGAATGAGCGCCTGCACGGCGCCGATGGACGTGCAAATCGTCGCTAGTTTCCTCTTCGGGTGCGTCACGTCGCCCGTGTTCCGCTCGACGATCGCCGTCTGGCTGCGTCGCATCAAATCCTCGATCTCCGCGGCCATTTTCTCGGTCGTGTGCGGCGACGCGGCGAGCGCCTGCACCTCCGCGGCCACGCACTCGAGCTGCTCGGGCGCGGGCTTCGACTCGAGCCGCTGCTCGTGCAGTTGCACGCGCTCGACGATGTCGGTGCACCAGCTGTCGAATTCCAGCCAGCGCTGGAACAAAAGTTCCTTCAAGTCGACTCGTTCCTCGAGGAGTTGCAACCGGTCGGTCAGCGAAGAAAAGTCTTCGTTCAAGTCCCGCATTTCTTCGCTCGTGCATTTCCGGTTCAGGGTTTTGATTTCTTCGTAAATCGAGTCGAATTTCGGCTGCAAGTCGCCGATTTCCTGTTTGATGTCCTAAAAAGAAGCGAAAAGAACACGATTAGGGTCGTTAAAAGTGGCTTTTGTCGCTTTTGGTGGACCTTGAGTGAGCCGACGGCCTCCTCGACTCGGTCGGCGTCCACTTTGTTGAGTAGGTTGAGCTGGCGTTCGAGGCGGGTGAGGTTTTCGCGCACGTGGGTCAGGCGCGTGTTGAATTCTTGGCGCCGGTTCACGAGGTCGAGTAACGATTGCTGTCGGCCGGTGATCCACTCGAGGAGGCGGCCGACGTCCTGTTTGGCTCGGGACACGTTCGATTTGATTTCGGCGCCCGCTTCCTCGTTCACGTGCAGGCACATGCGTTCGCAGACTTGCGTCAGCGCGATCAGTTTGATTTGTTTCTTCAACGCCTCTTCTCTCAACGCCTGCAATTAAGCGTTTTAAATAAAATTAGACTAAATCAGATTACTGTTAAGTATTTCGTTTTGTTTCGTTCCCGGAAAACTGGCAGAATTTTGGCTGTCCCGAATCTCAGAAAATTGCAACAAAAAAAACATTGTGAAAAACCGACATTTTAGACCAAAAATCGACATTTTAAACCTAAAAATCGACATTTTAGGCTAAAAATCAACATTTTAGGTCAAAATATCAACATTTTAGGTCAAAATATCAACATTTTAGGTCAAAATATCAACATTTTAGGCAAAAAATCGACATTATAGACCAATGTACGATCACAATGACGATAATTGGCCTCCAAAAAGTCGATTTTTGGCCTAAAATTTCAATTTTTCGTTCTAAAACTTGGATATTCCGTCTAGGTCAGTACATTTTTAATCCAAAAATGCCAATTTGTGGTTTAAGAATGTCAGTACCGATACCGGTAGTACTGATTTCCTAGGAATACCAAACTTTTTGTCCCGAGAACCGTAACATCCAAATTGCCAGCCAGGAGAAAAATAGAAACCCAAAAATGTGACCTTTGTTTCCTCCAATTTTCGCAACAGCGCGTCCACATTGGGCGAATCGTCGTCGGCCGGCTCTTCCTGGAACTTGTTGAGCCAGTGCCGCGACCACCGTTGCATTTCCGTCACGATTTCTTCAATTTCTATCCAATTGGACACGAGCGTCGATTCCTCCAGCACCCACTGCGTCGCGGACTCCAGGACGCTCTGCCAGCGCGCGTCCAGCAGGTGCAGTTCCGACATTTGACTCGAATCACCTCGGTCCACTTCGCTGGTCATTTTGGCCAATTGCGATTTGCGATTTTCGCAGTCCGTTTGAAATTGCTGCAAAAAAGGTAAAAAAGTTACGATATTTCGTCGTGTTTTCGTTGGTTCGTCGTACCTGGCTTTGGTGGAGCTGTTGTTTGGCTTCGGCGAGCGTTTTGGACCTCGGATGACCCTTGGAGACGCGTCCTTCGGCCTTGGCCAACCAGGGCTCGAATTCGTGTCGCGCCGCTTGGTACTGACGCCATCGTTCGGCTTCTTCGTACGCCATTTTGACGCCGGAGGCCAATCGGCCGTGCAGGATTTGCATCTCGCGCTCCATGTCGGCAATTTGGGCGCGGAGGTTGCGGCTTTGGTCGCTGTTGGGGTCGCTGGTGATCAGGTGTTGCGCTTCGTTCTTCAGCCGGTAGAGCAGCGCGGTCCGTTTATCAATTTCGTCCTTCAAAGTCTAAAAAAAATCAGTCAGTTGTAAAATTTTGTAAAACTGTGTAAAATTGTGTAAAATTGTGTAAAATTGTATAAAATTGTGTAAAATTGTGTAAAATAATGTGAAATTTTGTAAAAAGTTCTGTCAATTCCATCGTTTACTTGTATTTTTGCAGCTTTTTCCTCCGGCGCAACCGATTTCATCGCCGCATCGAGCGTCTGGTTGCTGCTATTTATCCAATTATTGTATTCGTCCATCTTAGTATTGAGATTGTTCCATTTGGTCAAAGTTTCCTCCATCTGCACGACGCGTGTCGTGACCGTCGTGATGATCGTCGTAATTCTTTCCTCAATAAAAGCCGCTTCCCTTTCCATCAAACTGCGCTGATCAGGGGTCAAAACGGCGGCCAAACTCTTTTTCATGCTGTGCAGTTTCTGCAACATGGCGGCGCTCGTTTCTCGCAACTGCGAACTCAATTCCTGAATAAGAAATTACAAATTACCACAAACAACTGGATTGGGCTGTGCAAATTGACTAAATTCGACCTGTTTGGCTTTCAGTTCTTTTCTTAGCGTCGGAAAGTCGTGCGATGCGGTCAGTTTGGTCAATTCGCTGTCGGCTTGTTCGAGCAATCGTTGGAGTTCGTTTTTCTGTTCCTCGTATTCGTGCCAGGTTTCTTTCGTGCCTTTGAGTAGTTTGAGTTTCGATGTTGTTTGGGTGTAGATTTCTTTCCACTCCTTTTCTAATTTGTCCACGTGGCTCGAGACGAACTGGGGAGCGCTGGATTCCTTTTGTAGTTCTCGTCCGTGTTGCACGGTACTGATTATTTTACTCCGTTGTTCTTCGAGTTGCTGCAGAAGTTTCTGTGGAAAAATTCAGTAACATCAAACAAGTTGTATGTCAAAGCCGGTTGAAAATGACAAAATTTGAGTCATAAATGATTGAAAATCACAAAATTTGAGTCAAAAATGTTGAAAATGACTAAATTTGTCTAAAAAATGATGAGATGCGACTAAATTGGTCTAAAAAATAATGAAAAGTGACAAACTGTGTCTAAAAAATGACAAAAAGTGACAAAATTTGTCTAAAATTTTCGGAAAAAATGATTCAAAACGACTAAAATTTGTGTACTAAATATTATGAAAATCTCAAAAAATTCTGAACAATTCAATAAATCTAAACCTGTTGTTGTGCAATGAGTTGGTCTAGTTTGGTCAGACTTTGCGGCCTTTCGTCCTGCGCCGACACTTTTTGCTTCTCTTTGAGCCAACTGACCACCTGCTCCACCTCTTCTTTATAAATGAAACATTTGGTGATCGTATCGACGCGAACGGTCGTAATTTCAATATTCGGCAAAAGCGACTTATAACGAGCGATGAGCGCCTCCAATTTCCTCTGCTCGGCGACCGCGTCGTCTTCCATCGCGCGCAGAATCAAACTGTCGAGCATCTGCACCAACCACTTCATCTCACCGCGCCGACTGTCGACTTCCTCGCAGATTTTCTATGAAAAAACGCAAAAAAAATATTAAAATTTCGGAAGAAATCAATTCGATTTCACGTTACCCGCATTTTCCCTATCTGTTGCATTAAACAAGCAATGCACGAGTTAAGATGGCGAGCAATAAAATTGCGATTTCTCACCTGAAATTTGACTTTGAAGTCTTCAAATTCCTCCATGGTTTGCGCCTCTTGCGACAGTTTGGCGACGGATTGTTCGACGTCATCCATCCATCGTTCGAGCGCTTGGAATTTGCGTCTGTATTCCGTCCATTGCTGCGGGATTTGTTTGAGTTGGGTTTGTAGGTCGCAAATGCGGCTTTCGAAGTCTTTCATTTGCTGTTGAGTTTGGCGCACTTTGAAGGTCATTTCTGTTTTGTCGCTCGACTCGATGTGGGATTCGCTGATTGTCTTCATTTTATTTACACATTCCATGAGTCGAGATAAGTTTTCGCTGTTTTCGAAGATTTCCTGGAATTGATTTTGGATTATGAATGGGAAGAATGAATTTTGTGTGTTAGTGGTTTTAAGAATTAATGTTGAAAGTGATGTCAAGAGAGAGATTGAATAAATATGTAACTTTTTGATCAATCTTTTGACATATTTCTCGAGATTTTTGATGGTTTGGACAAAATTTGACAAATTTCTTACAAATTTTTGACAGAAATTTGATTAATTTCACAAAAGTTTGATTAATTTTGACAAAATTTGACGAAATTGGACAAAATTTGACAAAATTTAACAAAATTTGACATTTCTCAAGAATTTTGAGTTTTGGCAAAATTTGATAAATTTTTCATAAATTTTTCATGAATTTTGACACAATTTAAGAAGAGCATTCCATGTTCTTACTTGGTGTTTCCGCACAAGATATTCCACATTTTCATTTTGATTAAATTCTGTTTCTTGAGATACAAGCTCCTTCTCCATTTCCCTGTAGAGTTGTTGGAATGTCGTTTCATTAAGGCGGAATTCCAATCTCAACAAATGCAAAGGCACTTTATCAACAATTTCCTAAAAAAAAAAAAAATTTTTTAAATTTAAAAGAAAAATTAATTTTCACCATCCATTTCATGCTCACCTTCCATCTGCGTTCATAATGAGCAACAATGTCCTCAACTTTTGCGTGTTGAGAAGTGGACAGATTTGCCAACAAGTCACCCGATGCATCTTTCAAATTCTGCACCAAATGTTGAGTGTTTTGACTAAAAAACGATTCGTATTGGCGCATAACACTTTCGCTCCTCGTTGATTTCTCCTCCAACAAACGAGTCGCTTCGGCCAGCCATTCGTCCAATGACTTCTGCGTTTCGGTAAATAGCAACCAGGAACGCAGCACCTGTTCCAAATGCTGCTCCCACTGTCGTGCCATAGACACTTGAGTCTACATCAACAAACATAATTTTAGAAACATTTTTGAAAAAATTATTCTTGCATTTTTTTCATTCGTTTGTTGAATGTTATTACTTAAGAAATTTTTGTTTCACACCTAAAACAATCGGTATTGCATCTAAAATGATCAATTTTGGTCTAAAATGATTAATTTTGGTCTAAAATGATCAATTTTGCATCTAAAATGATCAATTTTGCATCTAAAATGATCATTTTTGCATCTAAAATGATCATTTTTGCATCTAAAATGATCATTTTTGCATCTAAAA
>JAQIXU010001830.1:0-14888 GCA_034701245.1 Strigamia transsilvanica | reverse complement strand
ATGAAAACAGTCTTGTTGTATTTTCATGTTCTTACTTGCACACAAGCGATATTATTGCTTCAGTCGAGTCATTTAGACTTTCAAGTGCGATGGCGTTTATGCAATGGTCTCTACTTGAAGCGGCTGAATGAGGACTATAACCCTTTTCTTGGACGCAACTTTCATCCAAATCATTGGTCAAAGCACGTCTAAAGTTGACTAATTCAGCGGATACTTCTGGAAGTCATAATTTAAATGAAAAAAGTGTTTTAAAGTTATGAAGCTTGTTGTATTACTGGTAAATGTTATGGCTATCAGAATTGAAATCAACAGATGGTGGGCCATTCTGATCTGCTAGTCTTTGCTTGTTACTTGTTGAAACTGAAATGGAGTCTTGGTGATGTATTACGTTAACGATTACATCTTAATTTGCATGCCTATTCAAAGGTTAAGTAATTCAAGGTTTTATAATTTTTTCTTGGATCTTGTAGTTAGATATTTATAGATTAATGAATTGGAGATAGATGTGATCATTTTTCTAACCATATCAAATACCAAAGCATGTTGATGTTGCCACCAAGCATCTAAAAACTAAAATGGAAATAGAATAAAGCAAGGAAAGAAAAGACATTTTAGTTACGTAGGCAGTTATGTAAAGGTCAGGACAATTCATAGTGATATTTAAATTTTTACTTCTAGTTGTGTACTGAGTTAGTAACCTAGGAAATCTAATACAATGCTAGGATAGCTATAGTAAAGCAAGAATATGTTTGTCGCGGTCACCACTAGGTGTACTAAGTTTGATGCTATGCCATGAGAGTACACCTATTTTTGTAGACTGTTAAGCTCTTAATCCATGAATAAATTCTCTGTTATAGGATAACACATCAATCAGTAGACCGTTATAGCTGTTTAAGAAAATTTGTTGGTTCTCGGTCTTGTTGCAAGAGATATTAAATTTGTGGGTGCTGCTACGAATGATATTTGTCAAATACACTCAACCGTCGTTATACGGCCGCTCTTTATACGGCATTTCGCTATAACGGCTTTAGGAAAGTATGGCACTTTTCGAGTTACAGCCCACCATGTTTCGTAGATACGGCCAAAAGTCGAGAAATTCCATAACGAATCAGGCGGATTTGCTCCTGATTCGTTATACAGCATTTTGCTTTACAGCGAACTTTTCCGGAACCTATCTAGGCCGTAAAGCAAGGGTTGAGTGTAGTTAAGAAGATGATCATTGTTGGTGTTTGTTGGATGGAATACTACTGACAAGAAATATTACAAACTCACGTAATCCAGTACTTAAGCGAAATCTAGGTATCGAATAGTACTGGCACCTAGAGCTACGATGATTATTCGGTCGATAATGTCGTGCAGTAAAGACACTATGTTGTGGGTTTATACGATCCAAAATGGAGAGAAATATCAACGGCACATTAGTATAAAAATATAACTTTAGAAAACACTGGAACTTGTTTTATGAATTTAATAAATAGCTAGTATTGGTTTTACAACATGGTGAGACATTTATTGTATCCAATTGCAATGACAGCATTTATGATAATTCAGATTTAATGTATTTATTCTTCTCGAAGAGGCAATGTGAATCTATTTTCAGTTTAATGTGTTGTGGAGAATTTCACTTTTGCTCTACTGGATAAATTGGATGTTTCAATCAGTTGGTTGGTTTACAAAATTTACACATGGAGATGCTTGGAAGGTAGCATCGAACAATCTTGAGAAGGCACGTTCGTAACCAGGACATCCAACATCAATAATCTTCAAGCATTCATTATAGTCATTATATTTCCTATTAAGGTAGAATTTTGTTAATAAATGAATAACACTTGGTGTATATTATCTTACTCGCAATTTTCTGCATTGAAAAATGTTTTCAAATTTCCAGATTCGGCATCAACTTCAACCGGCAATTGACATGCGAACAACTTTTGATTAAACTCACTGTCTTTCTCGCAAATGGTTTCCTTATGTAATTCTGTAAAAAAAATCAATTTGCATCGATGGATTCCAAAGTAAAATTGTAATTGGTTTACCTCTGTAATTTTCCGCATCATTTTCACACATTGAAATGCTTCTTTGCTTTTTTATTTCACTCATTTGATTGATCGTCTCATGTGTGTCTTCGTACAGGCAAGGCAACACAATGTCTTTGAATTTTTTGTCACACTCTTCAATCGCGTCAGTTCTGTGTATATGGTAATTATGGATAAAACACTCTTGTTGTATTTTCATGCTCTTACTTGCACACAAGCGATATTATTGCTTCAGTTGAGTGATTTAGAGGTTGGATTAAGGCGTTTCTGCAGTACCCATCAGTTGAAGCGGCCGAATGTGGAGTATAACCCTTTTCTTGGATGCAAGTTGCATTAAAATCGTTGGCCAAAGCTTCTTTTTCTTTAAGGAAGTTTGAATTAATTTGGGAGGGATGGAGTTGTTGGTTGAGTTAATGAAATGGTATGTGTCAAATGATGTGTATGATTTCACCATGGTCCTAAGAAGTGAAACGGTGTGGCCACTGGCCAGTGACTTGTAGTTCTTGAAGTGAGGCTTCTTTGGTGAAGGTAGGACTGATTCCAAACCAGAAGTGTAACGAAGAATATGAAACGGAAGTCAGTGAGCATCTTGCATTCAATTTCAAGGAGAGCATTTATGCTAATTCAGAATTAATCTATTTATTCTTCTTAGAAGAGACAGTGTGAATCTATTTTCAGTTTAATGTGTTGGGGAGAAATGCACTGGCACTACTGGATAAATTGGATATTTCAGTCAGTTTGAGTTAATTTATCTATTGTAATAAAAGATTAGTTTACAACGTTTACACATGGAGATGCTCTGAAAATAGCATCGAACATTCTTGAGTAGGCACGTTCAACACCAGGACATCCAACGTCAATAATCTTCAAGCATTCTTTATAGCCATTATACGACTGCTTTTCACAAGTTTGGAAAGTTGCAAAAAATTATTGCACTATGAACTTCATGGATTCAGAAGTAATATTAAGGTATAATTTTGTTAATAAGTGAATAACATTTGGTGTATCTTATCTTACTGGCAATTTTCTGCATTGAAGAATGTTTTCAAATGTCCTGAATTGGAATCAACTTCAACTGCCGTTTGACATGCATACATCTTTTGTCTAACATGAGTGTATTTCTCGCAACTTCTTTTTACATGTATTTCTGTGAAAAGATCAATTTGCATCGATGGATTCTGAAGTAAAATTGTAATTGGTTTACTTCTGTAATTTTCAGCAGCATTTTCACAAACTGATATGATTCTTTGCTTTATCATTTCACTCATTTGATTGATCGTCTCATGTGTTTCTTCGGACAGGCAAGGCAACACAATCTCTTTGAATTTTTTATTACACTCTTTAAACGTGTCAGTTCTGTGGATATGGCAATTATGAATGGAAACGTTCTTGCTGTATTTTCATGTTCTTACTTGCACATAAGCGATATTATTGCATCAATCGACTGAATAGGGTAAATTATAGCGTCTACGCAGTCGTCGTCACTTGAATATATAGTATAACCTTTTTCTTGGACACAAGTTGCATTCAAATCGTTGACCAAAGCACGTTTAAAGTTGTTGAATTGAGCTGATACTTCTGGAAGTCATTATTTAAATGAAAAAAGTATTTTAAAGTTATAAAACTTATTGTATTACTGGTAAATTGTAATTAAAGATTAGTTTACAAAGTTTACACATGGAGATGCTCTGAACATAGCATCGTACATTCTTGAGTAGGCACGTTCAAAACCAGGACATCCACGGTCAATAATCTTCAAGCATTCATTATAGTCACTATATTTCTTATTAAGATAGAATTTCGTTAATAAATGAATAACATTTGGTGTATCTTATCTTACTGGCAATTTTCTGCATTGAAAAATGTTTTCAAATGTCCAAACTCGGCATCAACTTGAACCGGCAATTTACATTCAAACATCTTTTGTTTAGTCTCACTGCGTTTCTCGCAACTTAGTTCCTTCCGTATTTCTGTGAAAAAATAATTTTGTATCGATGAATTTCAAAGTAAAAATAATATTGTAATTAATATACCTCTGTAATCCTCAGAATCATTTTCACACAATGAAATGGTTCTTTGCTTTTCCATTTCACTCATTTGATGGATCGTATCATGTGTGTCTTCGGACAGGCAAGGCAACACATTCGCTTTGAATTTTTTATCACACTCTTCAATCGTGTCAGTTCTGTGGATATGGCAATTATGGAAAACATTATTATTGTATTTTCGTGTTCTTACTTGCACACAAGCGATATTAGTTCATCAATTGACTCAATTAGAGGGTGAATTATGGCGTTTATGCAGTCGTCTCTACTTGAAGCGGCTGATTGTGGAGTATAACCCTTTTCTTGGATGCAAGTTTCATTCAAATCGTTGGCCAAAGCACGTCTAAAGTTGATTAATTGAGCGGATACTTCTGGAAGTCATAATTTAAATGAAAGAAGTGTTTTAAAGTTATGAAACTTATTGTATTACCGGTAAATGTTATGGCTGTCAGAATTGAAATCAACAGATGGTGGGCCATTTTGATCTGCTAGTCTTTCCTTGTTGCCTGTTGAAAGAGTGAAATGAAGTCTTGGTGATGTATTATGTAAATAAATACATCCAACCTTGCATGCCTATTCAAAGGTTAAGTAATTCAAGCTTTTATAATTTTTTTTTTTACCCCTATCAAATATCAAAGCATCATGATGTAACCACCAAGTATCTAAAAACCAGAAGGGAAATAGAATAAAGAAAGAGAAAACACATTTTGTGATTTTGTTGGTTAATTGTTGGGTAGCAACAATAATCTAACCTAACCTAACCTAACCTAACCTATCCCATATTTCCTTAAGGCTGTTATAGTGAAAAGCTGTATAAAGAAGAGCCATATACTGTAGTGAAGTATGAGTGTATACATCGCAATCCACCCAGCGAATAGGATACTTCTTACGTGCATACAAGCGTTATTTGTTCTTTGTTATAGTTTATTTCCCTCTTTGCTTGAATAGATTTTGAAGCGCTTCTTGGACACATTCTTTAGATGCGTAGGTGGCTGAGGTGGCGACGCAAGTAGCATTTAAGTCGTTCTTTAAGGCTTCTTTAATATTGATGTATTCAGCAGCTATTCCTGCCAGTAATTGTTAAAAGGAGCACGGCGTCAAATGACCTAATCTAACCTAATTTAGGTTTAGGTTTAGGTTAGGTTGGGTTAGGTTAGGTTAAGTTACGTCATTTTGATGGTGCGCTGTTTTGACGCCGCGCTTGTTTTTCCGAGCTATTTTGACGCGCGCTGTTTTGTTCGCGTTTTTATAACGTGGAACCATCGAATAGTACTGGCACCTAGGGCTACGATGATTATTCTGTCGATAATGTCGTGTTGTGGGTTTATACGGTCCAAAATGGAGACAAATATCAACGGCATATCGGTGTAAAAGTGTAACTTTAGACAACACTGGAACGTGTTTGATCCAAGTTAATAAATAGGTACTATTGGTTTTACAATATGGTGAGACATTTATTTTGTCCATTTGCAATGAGAGTATTTATGATAATTCAGATTTAATGTATTTATTTTTCTCCGAAGAGGCAGTGTGAATCTATTGTCAATTTAATGTGTTGAGGAGAAATTCACTTTTGCTCTACTGGATAAATTGGATATCTTAATCAGTTGGTTGGTTTACCAAGTTTACACATGGAGATGCTTGGAAAAAAGCATTGAACCATCTTGAGACGGCACGTTCAACACTAGGACATCCAACATCAATAATCTTCAAGCATTCATTATAGTTATTATATTTTCTATTAAAGTAGAATTTTGTTAATAATTGAATAACATTTGGTGCAACTCATCTTACTGGCAATTTTCTGCATTGAAAAATGTTTCCAAATGTCCAGAACCGGCATCAACTTGAACTGGCAATCGACAACCAAGCATGTGATGACTAATCATAATGTATTTCTCGCCACTGCACCTTTTTTCTTGATGTAATTCTGTGAAAAAATTAATTTGCATTGATGGATTCCGAAGTAAAATTGTAATTGGTTTGCCTCTATAATTTTCAGCATCATTTTCACACATTGAAATGGTACTTTGCTTTTCCATTTCACTCATTTGATTGATCGTCTCATGTGTGTGTTCGGACAGGCAAGGCAACACAATCTCTTTGAATTTTGTATCACAATCTCTATAGGCGTCAGTTCTGTGGATATAGCAATTATGGATGAAAACATTCTTGTTGTACGTATCTTCATGTTCTTACTTGCATCTAAGCGATATTATTTCTTCAATCGAGTGATCTAGAGTTTGAATTAGGGTGTATACGCAGTCCTCTCCACTTGAAGCGGCCGAATGTGGAGTATAGCCTTTTTCTTGGACGCAAGTTGCATTTAAATCGTTGACCAAAGCACGTTTAAAGTTGATGAATTGAGCCGATCCTTCTGCAAGTCATAATTTAAATGAAAAAAGTGTTTTAAAGTTATGAAACTTATTGCATTACTGGTAAATGTTATGGCTATCAGAATTGAAATCAATAGATGGTGGGCCATTCTGATCTGCTAGTTTTTGCTTGTTGCTTGTTGAAACTGAAATGAAGTCTTGGTGATAAATGATAATGGTGATATACTGTATATGAATACATCCTACTTAGTATGCCTATTCAAAGGTTAAGCAATTCAAGCTTTCATAATTATTTCTTGGAACTTGTAATTAGTTATTTATAGATTAATGCATTGGAGATAGACGTGATTATTTTTCTAACTATATCAAATACCAAAGCATCTTGATGTCACCACCGGCCAGTGACTTGTAGTCCTTGAAGTAAAGCTTCTTTGATGAAGGTAGGACTGATTCCAAACTAGAAGTGTAACAAAGAATATGTTGTATAGCTGGATGAGATACAATCCTGGGAAATTAATTATAGTCTGCGGTTTGCGTTCTATGAATTCAACTGTGTTTTTTATTCCGAAGCTTGTGCAAGGTTTCCATGGACACGCCATGGCAACCTTTACAATAATGTACTATGTAATACAATAGTTGTGGATGTAACAGAATATGAAACGGAAGTCAGTGATCATCCTGCACTCAATTGGAATGAGAGCATTAATGCTAATGCAGATTTAATTTATTTATTCTTCTTGGAAGAGGAATCTATGTTCTGTTTAATGTGTTGGGGAGAAATGCACTTTTGCACTACTGGATAAATTTGATATTTCAATAAGTTTGAGTCATTAATCTGTTGTAATAAAAGATTAGTTTACATTGTTTACACATGGAGATGCTTGGTAAAAAGCATCAAACCATCTTGATCTGGCACGTTCAAGACTAGGACACCCAGCATCAATAATCTTCAAGCATTCAATAAAGTTATTATATTTCCTATTAAGGTAGAATTTTGTTAATAAATAAATAACATTTGGTGTACAGTGAGGTCAAAAAGTAAGTTACTGGCAATTTTTTGCATTGAAAAATGTTTCCAAATGTCCAGAATCAGCATCAACTTCAATTGGCAATTGACATGCAATCATGTGATGTCTAACCTCAAGGTGGTTTTCGCAACTTTTTTCTTTGTGTAGATCTGTGAAAAAATCAATTTGCATCGATGGATTCCAAAGTAAAATTGTAATTGGTTTACCTCTGGAAATTTCAGCATCATTTTCACACATTAAAATGATTACTTGCTTTAACATTTCACTCATTTGATTGATCGTCTCATGTGTGTCTTCGGACAGGCAAGGCAACACAATCCCTTTGAATTTTTTATCACACTCTTCAAACGCATCAGTTCTGTGGATATGGCAATTATGGATAAAACACTTGTTGTATTTTCATGGTCTTACGTGCATAAAAGCGATATTATTGCTTCAGTCGAGTCATTTAGAGGTTGAATTATGTCGTGTATGCACTGGTCTCTACTTGAAGCAGCTGAATGTGGAGTATAACCCTTTTCTTGGAGGCAAGTTGCATTCAAATCGTTGACTAAAGCACGATCAAAGTTGATGAATTGAGCCGATACTTCTGGAAGTTATAATTTAAATGAAAAAAGTGTTTTAAAGTTATGAAACTCAATCTATTACTGGTAAATGTTATGGCTATCAGAATTGAGATCAACAGATGGTGGGCCATTTTGATCCGCTAGATTTTGCCTGTTGCTTGTTGAAAGAGTGAAATGAAGTCTTTGCTTGTCTATTCAAAGGTCAAGTAATTCAAGCTTTTGTAACATTTTTTTACCCATATCAAATACCAAAGCATCATGATGCAACTACCGAGTATCTAAAAACCAGAAGGGAAATAGAATAAAGAAAGGAAAGAGAAAAGTCATTTTGTGATTTTGTTAGTTAAGTGTTGGGGAGCTACAATAAACATTTAGGTGCAAAAATGAACATTTGTGGCAACAATGACTATGGGAGCAAGAATGAACAAAAATGACACAGTCCAACAGTCAATAGAGTTAGTTGTCAAGCTTTTGTAAACAGACTATGGCAGTGTTTCCCAAACTATTGGAGCTGCGGAGCCCTCCAAAAGCATACGAATTTTTACGGAGCTCCTAATCATTGTGTGCGGAGCCCCTAATCCGATTTTTACATGGTTCTTTTATGTCTTTGAGGTATCTCGCGGAGCCTTAGGGCTCCGCGGGGCACACTTTGAGAAACGCTGGACTATGGTGTTGCAAATTTTCATAATTGCAAAAGGATCACGGATGCATGGTTCAGCAATGTTAACGACCGAGAAATTATTCAACCATTTAAATTATGGGTTAAATTTGGGTTAAATTAGATGTATTGAGCTGATTCACATCTAAAGCTTTCTTCAATGCAGACACAATAGAATTTAAAGTAAGGATATAAGTAAAAATTATTATTCCTGAGACAAAAAGTTCCATATTCAAATGGCTGGTAATTACCATACAGATGAATCAACAAATCAAATAATCACAAAAAACAAATCTTCATTACCATTAAATGACAGTGATAAAATTTAAATGAACACAAAGTTAACACATGGAGATGCTCTGAAAACAACATCGAACATTCTTGAGAAGGCACGTTCATGACCAGGACATCCACCATCAATAATCTTCAAGCATTCATTATAGTCACTATATTTCCTATTAAGGTAGAATTTTGATAATAAATGAATAACTTTTGGTGTATCTTATCTTACTGGCAATTTTCTGCATTGAACAATGTTTTCAAATGTCCAGAATCGGCATCAACTTCAAGCGGCAATCGACAGGCAAACATCTTTTGATTGGACTCACTGAGATTCTCGCAACTGAATTCCTTCTGTAATTCTGTGAAAAAATCAATTCGTATCTGATGTGTTCGTGTAAATAATGGCGTATGATTGATTGTAAATAGCAACAGTGCATGTATACAACATATTGTATTTCGGTTTTGATTGTAAGTGTCATAGCAACACAGAGATATAAAAGTACACTTCTTGTCATGGCACTGGTGTCAACAGACGTGCCTTATTTTGGTAATGTACACTCACACAAATTCTTGGCGAAATTCAAAGACGAATGAAACATAGAACATTTACCAAAGTATCGATGAATTCCAAAGTAAAATTGTAATTAGTTTACCTCTTAAATTTTCAGCATCATTTTCACACAATGAAATGGTTCTTTGCTTTTCCATTTCACTCATTTGATTGAACGTCTCATGTGTGTCTTCGGACAAGCAAGGCAACACAATCTCTTTGTACTCTTTATCACAATCTTTAATCGCGTCAGTTCTGTGGATATGGCAATTATGGATGGAAACATTCTTGTTGTATTTTCATGTTCTCACGTGCAAATAAGCGATATTATTGCTTCAGTCGAGTCATTTAGAGATTCAATTGCGATGGCGTTTATGCAGTCGTATCTACTTGAAGCGGCTGAATATACAGTATAACCGTTTTCTTGGACGCAAGTTGCATTCAAATCGTTGGTCAAAGCACGATCAAAGTTGATTGATTGAGCGGATACTTCTGGAAGTCATAATTTAAATGAAAAAAGTGTTTTACAGTTATGATGCTTATTGTATTACTGGTTAATGTAATGGCTATCAGAATTGATACCACCACATGGTGGGCCATTCTGATCTGCTAGTCTTTGCTTGTTGCTTGTTGAAAGAGTGAAATGAAGTCTTGGTGATGTATTATGTAAATAAATACATCCAACCTTGCATGCCTATTCAAAGGTTAAGTAATTCAAGCGTTTATAATTTTTGTACCCATATCAAATACCAAAGCATCATGATGCAACCACCAAGTATCTAAAAACTAGAAGGTAAATAGAATAAAGGAAGGAAAGAGAGAAGACATTTTGTGATTTTGTTGGATAATTGTTGGGGAGCAACAATAATTCTACCTCCTAATCTACGGAATCCCAGGAGAGACCGCGCTAACCGGAACCAGTCAGTTTATCACGTTCACAGGGACCGGTCAGTCGCGTTGGTCATCGCTCCTGGGACAAGGTAGGAGTTTTTGGTTTTTTCGATTATTTTAACTAAAAGTTTGTTTTTTAACTAACTTCTGTTGCTTTGCTGTGTTTCTAGTCTAGTTTTGGTTAGAAAAAAGTTTCGACCGAAAAAAGCTAGAGAGATGGTGGCGCCAAAATGGGCAGACAAAACTGAAAATTTTGATTCGAAGGCGCCCCTTCTGCTTCTTCTGCTGCGGCAGTGATGGAAACACGGCTAAAGAAAGCAAAGAAGATATCCAAGCAACTTTGGATAAAATCGCCGCCGGCCCAGGCGTTTTGGCATCGCCAAACGCAATTGGGCCTAATTCGGACAGCGTGTCCAATATGGCGGCGAGCCCGAACGACCACGTCGTGGTTTCGGGCGGTACACGAGTACCGGAAGCATCTGCGCCCGCAGTTGCTGTCCAATTGACCATGGAAGCGTCCATGAAGGAAATGTTTGACCGTTTGGCCAAAGAAACTCAACTCCGAATGGAAACTGGGTTTCAGTCCCCGCAGGCCCGTGTCGCGGGCCCGGGGAAGTCCGCAACGTCCCAACGACGTGACGAAACGTCCCAAACGACGTAACGAAACGTCCCAACGACGTGGCGAAACGTCCCAACGACGTGACGCGCACGTTTGTCGGATTCCGACGACGCTGACGATTTGGTCATCGAAGAAGAGGACGAAGACGACGCGGACAGTGACAAGAGTCGACGACGCTCAAGATTTTGATTTTGAGGAAGCGTCGGGCGTGGGCGGACTCGATACAAAGAGATTCGGCCCGGATCGCCCCAGGGCCATGGTCCAAAAATGCGTTTTTTCGCGGGCGGTGCGAAGACACCGTGGTATCTGTTGCAGACAGGCCACTAGCACCAGGAAACATGAAGTTTTTGGATGCCCCTGAAATGGAGGCCGAGGTGCATAAAGTGATGACAGTCGGTCAAGAAGAAAGACAAAAGTCTTTCAAAGGTCCAAAACGAGACTTAAAAAGGTTTCCTGTCAGTTATGGAAATCATGGAAGGGTTATCCACGGCATTAAGCACGATGAGGTGACACAGCGCCGAGTAAAGGCAAAGTGTGGGGACATTGTTATTGCGATTGGAAACGCAAACATGTTTTAGCCCGGGAACTACAAATGGAAGTGACCTAAATGAGAAATTCCAGGTTCTGTGCCCAAAGTTCGAGAGCCTTGAGGATTAGCTTTTCGCTATGGACAAGGAAAACGGTAAGCTAGTGAAACGCAAATCAAACGACACTAAGCCTGTTTAAACACGGAATCTAATTATTCATGTCCTTCAAGCACGGGGGCGGGGAAAGACCCTTCCATATCGTCAACCGAATGCGAGCAAAGAGGAGAAGAAGTGACACACGGCATTGTTGATTTCCTGACAACAGAAGCATCTGTGACACAGAATGTTGGTTTACCTGTAAGCCCCGTCAGTTTATTTGAAAATAAAACAAAAGTTTAAAGCAGGACAACTTAGTTTTTTTTTGTTAAAATTGGTGGAAAATCACCAGAGATAAGTGGATTATAAACACCATTAAAGGTTTTAAAGTAGAAATTGATAATTCAGTTGGAGTTTCGGGTAGATGCGTTCAATATAAAATGAACATAGCCGAATCAGAATGGGTACGTGCCACAATAGATGAATTCTTGGAAATGGGCATAATTAAGGAAGTTAAACACGAGTTGAATACCTTAACCCCATCTTTACAGAACCGAAATAGGATGGAGGGTACGAGTTGTTTAAACTCGAAAGAATTAAATAAATCCATCGAATACCAACATTTTAAGATGGCTTCTTTCCAAGAGGCGTCATATTGATGACAAAAGATTGTTTCCTGTACAAAATCGATTAAAGAACACTTATTATCACGTTCCCGTGGCAGAATCAGATAAGAGATTGTTGCATTTTACCTGGGATGACCAGGTGTTTGAGTATCAAGTTTTACCAATGGAGTTAACTTCAGGACCCAGGATTTTTACAAAATAATTAAACCAGTTTTTGCCCATTTGCGCTCGATCGGGGCAAATGGACTAACGTGTCTGGATGATGGGCCTTTCTTATGTCCATCAGAACGGGAACCGAGGATGGAATGCCCAATGGTGGCAAAATTTTTGCATGGTTGGAGTTCACCCTAAATCTGGAAAAATCAGATTTTGTCCCCAAAAAACAAATAGATTTCTAGGATTAGTTTTAGATTCAGAAAGAATGAGAATCCCGCTTCCAACTCGCAAAATAATTAAAATTAAAGGGAAGTAAAGGGCATGCTAGACAGATCAGCTTTTTTCTTAAGAACTTGGCCGAATTAATTGGCAACCTGGTCGCAGCAGAACCAGCGCTGCGATATGGCTATTGGTTCATTAAAAGGTTGGAAACCTTTAAGGCCCAGATGTTAAAAGTTAATAAGGGAAATTTCGATAGGGAAATTTCTTGGAGTCCAAGCATGCGGAAAGAAGCGGAATGGGGGCTGTCAGATGAGGCCTTTCAGCCCAGGGATTTGGAGAAAAAACAGGGGACACAGGCAAGGTTCTCGGATGCTTCAAAATTGGGTTGGGGAGCACATCTCGAAGGGCATAAAGCCCAAGGATTCTGGTCCTCAGAGGAGCAAGAATTTTCACATGAACATCAAGGAGGCTTTGGCACTCCAGTTTGGATGGGAGGCCTTTTCAGGGTTTATCCATGAACAACGGTTAGACGTTTCTTTCGGATAGTTCAGTGGTGGTCGCCCCCTTTTTCAGAAAAACTGGAAGTATGAATGCGAATCTACTTGATATTGGTAGGAAAGGGCGGCCATTGCTCGAAGAATAAAGTTAACAGTCAAAACATACCCGGGGTAGAAAACACGGGAGCTGATGAGTTGTCTCAGAAATTCGATAATGAGGATTCCGAGTGGAGGGGAAATCTTTGAACACCTATGCCAAAATTTCGGAATGCCGGAAATGGACCCCTTTTTGCTTCAAGAATAAACTCGAAGAAGTCACGTTTTGTGTCATGGCACCCGGAGCCCGGGGCCGAGCAAGTTGACGCTCTTAGCATATTTTGGACTGAACTATACTCGTATATCTTTCCTCCTTTCAGTTTGATGAAGCGCATTCTACAGAAAGTAGAATTGGAAGGTGCAGAGGCACTGTTGATTGCGCCACTGTGGCCAGGGCAAACCTGGTTTCACCGATTACTGCAAAGGGCAGTGCAGATGCCAGTGGTTTTTCTAGCAAATCACAACCTCTTCCTGGCCACGATCAGGCCAGGACACACACTGACTGGGAAGGTCAATGCGCCTGATTGGGTTGCGGATATCCAGGAGCAAATGTCGGCAGGTCGCTTTTCAAGAGACGCTGTCGTTCTATACATGGACAGGTGGAGAGGATCAACAGTGGCTGGATACTCCTCCGGAGTGGCGAAGTGGGACGAATTTTATCGTCAACAATCGCTTGATGAAATTGCAACAGATGAGCATGTCCAAGTAGCGAACTTGCGACTTGGATGGTCAAGAAAGGATACCAAACCGGCTCAATCAGTGCGGCGCTGTCAGGAGCCATGGCAGTGCAACGGTTCTCAAGAGAGAGCCGAAATAATGAGTACGTCGTAGGGGTCTTAAAAGGGATTTTTTAACCAAAGGCCTTCATTACCTCGGTACACGCACACCTGGGACGTCCGGTTGGCCCTCAACGTGTTGCGAAGATGGGGGCCACTTAACAAACTCTCTTCGGTCGGCTACAAATGATGGCGCTGATGTTGCTAGCTTTGGTTTCGGCCTCGCGGATTCCAACCTTGCACAGTTTGGCGTTTAGGGACATGCAGCAAACGGAAGAGGAAATTGTTTGGAGGCAGAGTTCCCTTCAGGATACATCCAGGAAAGGAAATCATACTGTTACTACAATGAAGGGAATCATATTGTTACTACAATAAAGAAATTCATGGCGAAACTGGCCCTCTGTCCGGTTACGACTTTTTGTGCGTTTTTACAAGCAGCCGATCGCATACGATCGGGAGACAGTGTGTTCATCTTGCAGACACCCCCGCACGGACCGGCATCGGTAGATACCTTCCTAAGGTGGTTCAGGATTTTCCTACAAGAAATCGGGGTGGATATCATCACCTTTGGGGCGCATTTGACACGCTCAGCAGCCACAAGCAAAGCGGCGTCCGGAATACCGGTACAAGACATTTTAAAGGCAGTAGGGTGGTCATCTGAGACCATTTTTGCTAAGTTTTGTTACAGGCCGATAATTCACCCTGGAAGAATCCAGGATGCGGTCTTATCCTCAGCTAATATCTAAATTAGAAAGTGGGAATATGTACAAGGACTTAAATAGAAATTTAAAGTTTTTGCATAAAGTGATTCGCGCCATAACTCTGAAATCTCCTGGGATTCCGTAGATTAGGAGGTAGAATGAATTCTTACCGGAATGAAG
>JAQIXU010001829.1:0-14891 GCA_034701245.1 Strigamia transsilvanica | reverse complement strand
GGAACGATTGTAATGTTAGGGAGGGGGAAAGGTAGAAGCAATGTTGCTTTTTAAAGTAATTTTAGCCACTTTTCACTACTAATTTTTGCAAACGCGTCCCTGAATAAGTCAATTGATTGTTGATTGAAATGTGACTTTATTTGAAATACACTAATACATAATACATAATACACTAGCAGTTTACAGCGAAATACACTCAACCCTCGTTATACGGCCGCTCTCTATACGCGTTTCGCCATAACCGTCTTGTGCCATTATGGCTAAATTTTTATTTACAGCCTAATATTTTCGATATATGGCAAAAAATCGGGAAATTCCATAACAAATCAGGGGGAATTGCCCCTCATTCGTTATACAGCATTTTACTTTACAGCCAACTTTTCCGGAACCTATCTAGGCCATAAAGCAAGGGTTGAATGTATTCGACACGTTAAAACACTCATGGATGGTCAAGTCATATCAACTGATAAATGCAATGACGTAAATATTAAAAATTAACTTCATGCATTAATTTAACTCACAAGTTAACACTCACAAGGGCATAAATGTACTTTTTTGGAAACAGCTCTCTTCTTGAATAGGAAAACTTTTTTCAGTATGTGATGCATCTGTTCAAAAATATTGCCACAACTTCAGTGACAAGTTGACAATTTAAAATAATATACTAAATCGCTTTTGCTTCAGTCATCCAAGATTTAATTATTGTGTCCCAAAATAGGTAAGCTTATATAGTGAGCACCAAAATGTCTTCTTCTGGCGTGAAGCCTGCTGCATGTTAGGGGTGTTACAAACTGTAATTAGCGGTCTGTCGCCGTGAGTCGAACCCAATAAAAGAATGTGTTGTAGAACGGTTGAGTCAGGTTTAAAATGCGTCGCATGTTAGACAGCATGTTGATGAATTTAGGGTCCTTAGGTCGTTGAATGGTGTCCGTTGGTGTGCTTGAGGAACCACAACCGCATGAGACAGCTTGGCAGATATTAGGTAGTGGTTGGGAAATATCAAGTGGCAAGTGGGCAACAAAATAACACCGACCTGGTGCATACCCATTTCGTGTACGTAAGGCCATGAAGACTCGGGCTGGCACAAATTGAAATAACATCAGCTAAGACGAAGTAAATCCAAAGTAAAGATAATGGTTTATTGCACGCTACATACAGTGAACAGTTCTGACTGAAAAACCCCAAAGATCGGTGGTTTTTACTTTTATAATGAACACGAATTGTCGCGTCCCTTCGTGTACCCTTAATAACTTTACCGAAGTAAGATATAGAGCGAAGGAGAGTTGTAGCGCAACTCCGTGGTTCTTATCAATTAATGAATCGAGTCACTTACCGCAATTTACTGAGTACCCAAATGCAATTAGTCAGTCAATTCGTTTACACTTAAGACGTATTTTATTATTGGTTTGTACAAAGTAATAAAATACTCAATCTTCGTTCTGGTCTTCAAGATGGCGTCTTCCTACCACGCGTACAGTTCGCCTTCGCGCGTGGTTATAATGGCGTCGTCTTGGTTCGTCCTTTGTTGTCCCGTCGAGTCCTTTTTGTCGGACGCGATTGAATGCTCCAGTTACGGAGAACTTATATCGTGGCCTCGTTGTTGGTTTGTCTAGGGCAGCGTTTCCCAAAGTGTGCTCCGCGGAGCCCTAGGGCTCCACGAGATACCTCAAAGGGCTCCGCGAGAAACCTCAAAGACATAAAGAACTATGTAAAAATAGGGTTAGGGGCTCCGCACACAATGATTAGGGGCTTCGTGAAAATCCGAATGCTTTTGGAGGGCTCCGCAGCTCCAAAAGTTTGGGAAACACTGGTCTAGGGGGTTTCGTCTCGAGCGGCTCGGTCTTTACAACCTTGCCGGCTATCTGCTTCACGCTGTAGAAACTACACCTAAGTGTCTTTCTCAGCGCCGTTGAGGTGGCATATTCGTCCGGAGTAAATTAGTTAGAATAATGCCAACCGTGCTTCTTCTTGTCGGTTCACGTTTTACCAGCGTGAAACTGGGAGTAGTTGCCTTTCGGATATCACCGAGCAGTTTATGATGTCCTCTGTCAATCCTATCATTGTGTGTTTGATTTAGGCCTGATCTTGAGGAGGTATTTTACTGCTGTGTGTGATGTTTTGTGTTTGGTTCTGTTCTGCCTGTCTGGTGGTAACTTCCCATCCAAGTTGACAGCATCACACGGTTTCGGCCAGCCAATGACGCGGCGGCCTCGATGATGTACTCGCCCGAGGGCATACACCTGGGCAAGCAGCCCGGGAAAACACAATGGGAGGAAGCTTGAGTCGTGGTCAGAGGGGTTGGGCAGCAATCTGCTCTCCAACCACAGGTGTCCCAAGGGGAGGTTCCCCCAGGGTCACCACAGAATTTACATAAAAATACAGTAAGCGCCAAAGCGCTATTAGCGACCAATAATAAAAATACGTACATGAGTAACAAGCAAAATGATAAACAGATGAAATCGGTAAATCAAGATAACGTAAATAAATTGTACAATAGCTAAAACAAAGTCAAAAAATATTTCACATAATACCTTGAATGTAAATAATAACCATAATAAACATTGGCATATATGGCCAAAACCCGCCATGAAATTCCTGTTACGAGAATTGGCCAATCAGAGTCAAGTATTCGCCCCATCACAATTGTTTAGTATGATACACACGATGGATTTGACAGGTTAGCATGATGATGTTATCAACAATGCCCATCCAAGGCAAGCAAAGACAAATCGTGACTGAATTAAACAAGGTTTAGCTCCAAAGATGAGAGAGGCTAGAATAGAGAATAGTACCAAATAGAAACGGGCGGTGGCGCAAATTCGATTGTTAATGGCGTCGCGAGACTCGAATTTGGATCGAGCAAGTCAAAAAGGGTTTATCACGAATTAATGGGACATTTCACAGGTAATCGAATAATAGCAATAGATTCAGAAGTTTAAACCCATATAAGATAAATTATTAGATGTGGTCCAAAACGTTTCATGTGTCCACAACAAGCGACAGAACAAAGCACGATCACGCACATTTGGAAAACAGTTCGAAAACAGTTCGAGCGGTTAGGCCCATCTGATTCAAAAGTGAACGAAACGGAAAGTTAACAAATAAACAGGTAATTACTGAAAAGAGATAACAAATCAAGTAATCCAGGTAGGGACGAATGAACAAAAAATCTAGAATGTTATAATCTACTCAAATATGACGGCGTTAAAAAAAGAAATAGACGTAAACCGTACATATTTCGATAAGCATGCCCGAAATCGCTTTGAGGAGTACACGGATTGAAAAAGGGGGCAAAACTAAACCAGAACTAAATCATATTTCATATTTCCAGCCGATTCGACGTTGTTTCAACACCTATAGCAACCTGATCATCATGCAACTGAAATAACCAAGGTAAATATGCAATGATTGAATTATACAACAGCGGATTCCGTAATAATAGCATTATATGTCGAATTCAAACAGACTTGCACGACGAGTCATCTCACGTCAATCCGCGCTCGTAACTATCAGACCACCAAAGAGACCACAAAAGTCAACATTAAAGCAGACAACTCTCGAAAAAGGACAGGGCATGCATGGACGATTCGCGAAATCCAACGCAGATGGATTCATCGTAGAGATGTTAATACTCACACCGGATGGATCGCTTGCTTTCTGTACTGATATAATTCCAGGAGCGAGTCACTGGGTTTGGCTGGATTTTGAATTTTTCTTTCAAATCCATCCGCAGCAGAAATATTCTGTCGAATGTTAGTAAGATGAGAAACGGGTGGCAGATAGTGCCACCTTCCCAGTGGAGGGAAATACAGATTATGCCTTTTGGGCGGACGAGTCCGTTAGCTGTTTGTAGCTTAATTTTTTCGTCAGTTCAAGCTGTGTGACTAGGACTTCGGAGATGTAAGATTTATCAGCTTCTGAGTCCAATAGTCCCAACAGTTTCTGGTTGTCAATTTGTACAGGCAGCATCGCGAGGCTAACTCTGTATTTTCGCGGTGTTGCAGGAGAATACTCTTGGCATTCAAATCTCGACGTCCACATTCAGTGGGAGTTCTGCTGTCATGATGCTCGGATCCAATTTCAAGTTTTTTAGCGTGATTTCGGTCTGTTGAAACTGGATAGATTTTCCATGATCACTAATTTGAGCGTCTGCGATTGTTTGGCTCAATGTGTCTTTGGCGAGTACAGTTTCACGTGGAATTTTGGCCGATTCCGTTTTTTTTCGAGGTTTTTGCAGGTGCATCTCCACCTATTTGGATGGCACCTGCAGTGCCCCGTTTTTTATGAGGGCTATCTGAATTTTTTTTATCATAGCCGTCAACTTGTCTATTTCCGCAGTCTTTTTGGCTTTCTGCAGATAGTCATGCGTAGTGGCCATGTTGATTGCAGTCGAAACAACGGATATACTCTATGTTGTTAGTAACTGCAGATTTGTTTGAGTTTGTGGCGGAACGTTTGTTGGGTTTTTGATGGACCAGCCTTGTTTCGTGCGTGGTACTCTGCGATTGCATTGTGGTGGTGTACTAGGTGGCTATATGGTCCTTACTTGTTACACCCGGTGGAGAGGTTCTCAAGGTAATTTTTCAGTTCCTCATCCGTTGACTCCGCTTCTTCCTTTGCTTTCTCTTTCCCTGCTGTAGCTGTTTCTGCCACGGCTTTGTCGGCCTCGGTCGACTTAGGCTCGGTCTTTACGGTTGAAACTTGCATTACCGTTGAAGCTGGCGCTTTCTTGGGGGTTAACATCCGGTTTGGCGGGAGCATCTCCTTCGTCACGGTTGGTACCAGACGTCCCATGCTGGCCTCGCCAAGCTCCATAATGCCACTGAGATATTCACTCAACCACATAATTTTGTCTGTCGAGCCGTGTCGTTCTCCGCTCTTATTCAACCAAATCGCAGTTGCGATTATCTCTGACTCGGGCATTGAGAGCGCATATCTCTTTTGGTGTTTTTGAGCAAAAAATTTGCTCATATCTCCATAGCGGCCGGTTGTTGGGGCCTTCATCTCCATCAGTATTTTTTTGTGAATATTCTGAGAGTCCTCCTCAGAATAGGAGAGTAAAGCCTGCTGCGTTGAACTCGTACGGTGCCTTTGCAAACACCGTCCGGCTCGGATATCGTAATCCAAAATTGTTTTCCCTGCCGCTTGCTTGAGATTTTGCATTTTCATTTCGATTTCTTCGGCGGTTTCGCCGTATCTCAGGTCGAAACGCACCAAAAATTCGTCCCATTTAGGCGTTTTTAGCCCTTGATACCATTCTCTGGCAGGTCCGATGGTTAGTTCGACCAAACCATGGGTTAACATGTCTGCCGCTGTGGCTTTGGTGGAGAGTTTTACTCGCCACACCTCATCTAGAAAGCGATATCCTGCTTTCCACAATCCGTCGAATCTATTGTGGATGTAGTGCGACCATCTAATATTTCCGACAGTGACGTTGCTTTCACTATCTGGCACGGCGTATTTCCTTTTTACTCTTTCGCCTGCATGGTCGTTTCCATTGTCATGACCAGTTAGGCCACTCCCCTCCTCCTTAAACGAGGTTAGCAGGGCTCTTCCAAGCTGTGCGATGCTGCAGGATTTTCCCTGGCTGTCCAGGAAAAATAAAATAAAATAAAATAATAACACACAATGGATGAAAATGGCACTATATTTATACATTTAAGCTTAGATCATAATCAAAATGAACAGTGGCTTAGGATCTGTGATAACAGTAAAGTGGCTCGAATACGTTTGGTGGTGGTGCTCCTGGAGGGTGAGCGTGTAGCTGAAATGGATAGGGTGGTGGTAGTGGTAGAGGAGGAGGAGGAGGATGAGCGTGTGGCTGCAGGAGATGCGGTTGGAGTAGACTAAAAATGAAATTAAAATCAATTACTTAATCAAATTACGCAAAAATTAAATTAAAAAATCCTTACATATCATAGACGACCCAGTCCTTCAATTGGTTGCAATAATTACAATGATTCTGTACATGTATGATGTTGTGCAGCTAAGTAGTATCTGGGAGCGTATAAGTCGCTGGTATGCGTTTTACAAATCGAAATCACTACTAAAGTTCCATGCTGTGGTGCGGCCGGCAGTGGCTGCGGTAGGAATGGCGGCCAATCCTTGAGCTAATGGCAAACAGCACACACTGTTTGTATCCGTAGCATGTGGTGTTTCCCAATCTAAAATCACAGAGTCATAAATATAAAGATTACAACTAATCATAACATACATGCTTTAGAGTTAAACTATACATACTAAATGATATAAATAATGACTTAGACTTAATAATATGCACTCGGAATAAGATCTCTCTACTCGGAATTATCACGACCCGTGATAAGTAACTTTGAGGAAGTTGAGGTTGTGGAGCGGGAGTTGGAGGTCTGAAAATAAAATTAATATGAAATTAATATCAAATCACAAAAAAATAAAAAAAAAGTATTTTACTTACTGATCACAAACTGGCCAATCTTTAATCTGGTGGCATGTGGATCACTCGGACTGAACATGTGGTATGTTGTATCGACCATACAAGTAATACCTCGGTGGATATTCATCATTGGTATAAATTTTACAGATTTTGCAAAAGAGTGGCATTTCTACAAAGTAGAATGGCAGATTACTTTTCGCCTAACCTAACAAACCAATTTTTATTAAATACTATATTCTAGAGAATTTCTCTTTGGAATAATCACAACTCACGATAATCAGCTAAAGATTTATTCTTACACTTACAATTAATAATTCTCTCAATTGAACAGAACTATGAAATCAATATATAAAATTTATTCTAAATGAGCGACTATCTCGTAGACCACCCAATCCTTTAGTCCGTTACAATGAACGCAGTGACTCTGAATGTGTATCAAATTATGCTGTCCCAGGTAAAATCGTTGTGCGTAGGCGTTGTCCGTGTGTGCTTTGCATGTTTTACACGCCAACAGCATTCCTACAACAAAGTAAAATGGCAGTAAATTGCCACAAGCGAGTAGTTTTTCCACTACGGATGGTGTAACATGTTTTCGTCTTGAAGACAAAGGCTCTTGTTGGTTCTCAATTGAACAGAACTAAACAAACAATGAAATCAATATATACAATTTATTTTAAATGAGCGACTAGCTCGGATTTGATTCCCTTGCAAGGAGGAGGATGAGCGTGTGGCTGCAAGAGATGCGGTTGGAGTAGACTAAAAATGAAATTAAAATCAATTACTTAATCAAATTACGCAAAAATAAAAATAAAAAATCCTTACATATCGTAGACGACCCAGTCCTTCAATTGGTTGCAATAAATACAATGACTCTGTACAAGTATGATGTTATACGCAGCATGATAGTATTTGGGAGCGTACGAGTCGTTGGTATACGTTTTGCAAGTTTTGCAGGCCAGAGGTATTCCTACAACAAAATAAAATGGCAGATTTTTGTTTTTTCAATTTTAAAGAAATCAATGGTAATACCAGAGGCTCTTGTTGGTCCTCGTTTGCAATAGGCCCCCCTTGATCCGCGACAGGGGGTGGTGGTGCTGGTTCCGGAGGGTTAGGGGGGTTTGGCTCGAATACGTTTGGTGGTGTATTCTAATGCACCACGATTGTACAATCGATTTTTAGCAACAATAGTAACAGCATGAATTCAAAAGATTATACCTCAAGAGAGAACATTTTTTATTCATTTACAATTATAAATACTAAATGAATTAATTACCCAGCAATTATGCAGAAAAAAATAAAATAATACCAAACAATGGGTGAAAATGGCACTATATTTATACAAAAAAAAGTGGATTTCTATTTACTCTGTACAAAAATTAAAACCAAAGCAGTCGAAATAAAAAAGCTAATAAAAATAAAATAAAAAATCCTAAAATTGCTGTCGCTGTGGTGGCGGTTGAACCAAAATTGTTGGCGGTTGAACTAAAGGTGGTGGCGGTTGAACCAAAGGTTGTGGAGACAGAATTGGAGGATCCGGAGGTGTAGGGCTGAAAATGAAATTGATATGCAATTACAAAAAAATAAAAAAAAAATTTACTTACATCTGGTACACCGGCCAATCCTTGAGCTGATGGCACACAGCACACACTGTTTGTATCCGTGGCACGTGGTGTTTCCCAAGGTATGACCTTTTTGGGTAAACATCCGCTGTATGCCAGCCACATCCTTTGCAATATAGTGGTATGTCTTATAGTAATCTCAAAATCCACCACACTTGGAACGTGTGACTGTAAGACTACGGTGGGCTGCGCTACGTGGCTTACGTAATAATAAATAAACAAATAGCTTTCATACTTAGTAAAATGTATAAAAAGGGTTATTATATTCTCTATAATAAACGATGCGATACAGACTAGCGTGGTTTACAAAATTAAATAACAAGGCGTCAAAATAAACGGAAAGATACATTGACCAAAGTGTATCCAGTCTAAAATCACAGTCATTAATATAGAGATCACAACTAATCATAACATACATGCTTTAGAGTTAAACTATACATACTAAATGATATAAATGAATGACTTAAGATACAAACAATGACTTAGACTTAATAATATGCACTTGGAATAAGATCTCTCTACTCGGAATTATCACGACCCGTGATAAGTAACTAAATATGTACTAAAACACTTTGATATAAACTTTGTATCAACAAAAGCATAAATTCTGCTTCAAAAAAAAACTATAAGGACCTAATTATAAGGACTATAAGGACTATAACTACATTTCCTGTATGATTATTTTCTTGGTGCTCCATTTTTTAAACCTAAAACCAAAAACAAAAAAAACAAAACAAACAAAAACTAATTGTTTTTTACTCAGCCATTTTGAGTCGAGTAACTCAGCAACCCGGCACAAACTAAGAAAAAAAACGAAATAACAAATTCATTTAACAACTTCGCAATTTCGAGAAAAATTGAAAAATTGCTCTTATTTTAACTAAAAATTGCAGCTGTGCCGGTCAGCCAGCCGGCTGTTGGTTATAAATGGTTTAATGGGCATGAATACAGCAGTACATCTTATGAGTTACACAGCAGGATGTGGAGTGATTTAAAAATAGACACAGGATATGGCATGCATACAGTTCAGCCTCACACAGGGTGACATTATATATTAATTCTAACACAAACTCTCAACAAATTCTTCCAAATTAATACATAATATCATAAATTCAATAAATTTACTACAAGTTATACAAAAGATAAATGATTATTCTTCCATGGTAATTATTCCTAATTCCTTCAAATCTTCTCAAGATCCACATGATGTTGCACTTTTTATTCTTTGGTTTGGTCGAACTAGGATTAAGATGCTTCGTCCGAGTCCGCTGGGCTCCTTCCTGCAACAATTTTACGGCATTAATGCTATCGCAAAACATCTTAGTCGGCTCATTGTGGTCATCTCCTTGGTTCAACAAATTGGGCAATTGTTTGGTCCAAATGAGTTCTCTTATTCCGTCAGTCAATGCGAATAATTCACTTTCGGTACTTGATAGCGCTACATTTGCCTGTTTCTGGCAGAGCGTCGATTTTACTGGCTCACTTTCTTCAAATTCATCTAGGCTCTGATTTACGCAAATTGGCGTCATTGTTGGGTTACATTCTTCCAATCCATAATTTTCTATCAGTCTTTTAATGTATTCTCTTTGATGTGTATCAATCTTTTCATCTTCATATTCCACTTGAATCTCAAATATATATTCCAATAGACCAATGTTCACGAACTCAATCTCGGATTTGATCTGCTTTATTAATCCTTCTTTAAATTGGTCAGATGATACTAGTGATATGTCATCGTCCACATAAATTCCTAGGAACAAGAAATCTTTATTATTAAATATGGTATACAGGCACTGGTTTTCTGGTGATTGGTTGAAACCAGTCTTCTTTAGTGTTTTCTCCAATCTCTCGAACCAGCATCGTCCTGCCTGCTTCGGACCATATATGCTTCGTTTCAATCTGCAAACCAGTTCCTTTCCTTTCTCTTCATATCCTTCCGGCTGAGTCATATAAATCTCTTTCTTAAGTTCGCCATGCAGGTATGCTGCCTTAACATCATACTGTTTGAGTTCTCGGTTTCTTTTCGCAGCTTATCATAACATACATGCTTTAGAGTTAAACTACCCATACTAAATGATATAAATAATGACTTAGACTTAATAATATGCACTTGGAATAAGATTTCTCTACTCGGAATTATCACGACCCGTGATAAGTAAGTAAATATGTACTAAAAGACGTTGAGGAAGATGAGGTTGTGGAGTAGGAGGTGGAGGTCTGAAAATAAAATTAAGATGAAATTAATATCAAATCACAAAAAAATAAAAAAAATATTTTATTGGTATAAATTTTACACATTTTGCAAAAGAGTGGCATTTCTACAAAGTAGAATGGCAGATGACTTTTCGCCTAACCTAACAAACCAATTTATATTAAATACTATATTCTAGAGAATTTCTCTTTTGAATAATCACAACTCACGATAATCAGCTAAAGATTTATTCTTACAATTACAATTAATAATTCTCTCAATTGAACAGAACTAAACAAACAATGAAATCAATGCATAAAATTTATTCTAAATGAGCGACTATCTCGGATTTGACTCCCGCGAGACAAACTTAACACAATTTATATACACTTTCCACGTATTTCTCTTTGCCGGAGAGAAATAACTAAGAACGAAATGGTAATACCAGAGGCCCTTGTTGGTGCTTGTTTGCAATAGGCCCTTCTTGATCCGCGACACAGGGCGATGGTGCTGGTTCTGGAGGGTGAGGGGGGTTTGGCTCGAATTCGTTTGGTGGTGGTGCTGCTGGAGGGTGAGCGTGTGGTTGAAATGGATAGGGTGGTGGTGGTGGTGGTGGTGGTGGAGGAGGAGGAGGATGAGCGTGTGGCTGCAGGAGATGCGGTTGGAGTAGACTAAAAATGAAATTAAAATCAATTAGTTAATAAAATTACGCAAAAATAAAAATAAAAAATCCTTACCAATCATAGACCACCCAATCCTTTAGTTCGTTACAATGAACGCAGTGACTTTGGACATGAATGAAATTGTTTTGGCCTAAATAAAGACGTTGGGGACAGGCGTCTTCCGTGTATGCTTTGCATGTTTTACACGCCAACGGCATTCCTACAACAAAGTAAAATGGCAGATTTTTGTTTTTTCAATTTTAAAGAAATCAATGGTAATACCAGAGGCTCTTGTTGGTCCTCGTTTGCAATAGTCTCTTCTTGATACGCGACAGGGGGTGGTGGTGCTGGTTCTGGAGGGTGAGGGGGGTTTGGCTGGAATACATTTGGTGGTGGTGCTGCTGGAGGGTGAGCGTGTGGCTGAAATGGATAGGGTGGTGGTGGTGGTGGTGGAGGAGGAGGAGGAGGAGGAGGATGAGTGTGTGGCTGCAGAAGATGCGGATGGAGTAGACTAAAAATGAAATTAAAATCAATTACTTAATCAAATTACGCAACAATAAAAATAAAAAATCCTTACATATCATAGACGACCCAGTCCTTCAATTGGTTGAAATAATTACAATGACTCTGTACATGTATGATGTTATGCGCAGCGTATAAGTCGCTGGTATACGTTTTACAAATCGAAATCACTACTAAAGTTCCATGCTGTG
Source organism: Strigamia transsilvanica (assembly GCA_034701245.1). NCBI lineage: Eukaryota > Metazoa > Arthropoda > Chilopoda > Geophilomorpha > Linotaeniidae > Strigamia > Strigamia transsilvanica. The sequence goes on along the minus strand of JAQIXU010001829.1, from coordinate 3,291 downwards.
GTGCAGTGGCTGCGGTAGGAATGACGGCCAATCCTTGAGCTAATTGCAAACAGCACACTCTGTTTGTATCCGTGGCATGTGGTGTTTCCCACGATATGACCTTTTTGGGTAAACATCCACCATATGCCAGCCACATCCTTTGCAATATATTGGCCTGTCTTATAGTAATCTCACAATCCACCACACTTTATACATTTCGTATTTATATAACGTGGATCAGGAAACTCAATCAGGAAGTGTCCAAACTTTCCAAACAGCAAAAAATGGTTTTAAACTGCACAAGAGGTAGAATCGACCCAACACGGTTGAAAAGCAAGAAACTACTGACTCTTTATTCTTAAAACAAAAGAGGTGAAAAAGGGGAGACTGTTAATCCCCACATTCCGACAGTCACATGACCAAAGGGTCAGCAAAATGGCCCCAAGGCAACCACAAACAGATTTAAATGTATACAGAAAAAACATCAAATCAAATCAATAAAACAACAAATTCCTTAAACATCTCAAATGACTAAATGATTGAAACCCAACCCAAACAATATGAAATTAACATAAACCAATTTAAAAAGACAAACATTCAAAACTAACAAATTGATCTATAATTAGTAAAACACCAAAACCACTAAAACACTTTCACAACTCTTTTTGAAAACTCTAGTTTTCACAGTCCCCCCCTCCCGGGGGTGGAGGAACTTCTAACTCTACCTCCAAGTTACACAATCTTTGTATGGGTCGACGTAATTTTGATTTATCGGGCAGCTCTAGTTCCCAAGACCGAATGAATCCATCTCGTCCCGCCTTTGTTGAAACAATTCTACCAGTTTTCCAAGTCAGATGTGGTCGGTTTGGATCTTCAATTAACACAAGATCTCCCACTTAAAAAACATCCCGACTTCTTCTTCCACGATGTTGACGTAATTCAACCAAATACTCTCTAGACCAACGTAACTAAAATCGCCCGAGCAACACCTGACAATTTTTTCATAATTTCAATATGGCCGTCTTTCGAGTCACGCTTTCTCTATAAACTTTTGTAACATCTGGGAGAAATGTTAGTTTTTTACCCACCAGAAAATGAGATGGAGTCAATGGGCTCAACTCATTGGGATTGTCGTACACGTACGTAATTGGTCTTGCATTAATGATGGCCTCTACTTCAACGAGAACTGTCATGAGTCCTTCGAAATTTAACGACGTACGTCCGATAGCCTTTTTCAGTCCAATTTTTACAGATCGTAGCATCCTTTCCCAGAAACCTCCCCACCACGGAGCTGTCTCCACAATATATTTCCAAATGATACGATGTGTGTTCAAAAATCCTCGAATTGGTTCCTGTTGCAAATTCTCAAAAAAAATATTAATTTCCTTTTTTGTGCGTTTAAAAGTTTTGGCGTCGTCTGAATATATAGTACTCGGTATACCACGACGCCCAATAAACCTTTTCAACACATCAATAAACCGTTCGGTGGGCAAATTTGACAACAGTTCCAAATGGATAGCTCGTGTAACGGCGCAGGTAAACAATGCAATATACACTTTACTGTTATGGTCGTCGTAGAGGGGACCCGCAAAATCAACTCCACACACGGAAAATGGTTCTGTCGGAGTCACTCGATCGAAGGGTAACATTCCCCATCGTTGTTTGGCCAATCGTCCTTGTACTCGTCGACATCTCACGCACTTGTTCAAAACACTTTTGATCGATTTGCGAGCTCTAATCATATAAAACCGGTCCCGAAAATTACTCAATGTGTCGGTCAATCCACCATGGTTGGCGCGTTCATGTTCACTTGAGATGATCAATCTAGTTAACAAAGAATCATGAGGTAAAACAATGGGTTCACGAAAACTTTGATCAAAGGGCGCCAGAGTCCATCTTGTTGTTGCACGTAATACATCGTTTTTGTATAAAATTGGACACAAATCTCGCAAAATCGATGTTTTTCCAATAGGTAAGTCCTGTTTCAAAAGGGCAATCTCACCACCAAATGTCTGTCTTTGTACGAACTTGAACCAATATCGTTCACTGTTTTCCATTTCCTCCAAACTGATTGTTCCGACTGTGTTTTCAGTTGTCTTCTTCGCGTTGTGGGCGAACCGGAACATCCACGCAGTCACTCGTATCAATCGTTTCCATGTGCTATATCTAGTAAGGGAAATTATTGGTTCAAATGTTACTATTGAGTTTACAGTGACTTCCTCGATGTATTCTTGGGTGTTGACAGTTTCCACATTCTCGGTCGGCCATTCGCTTTCTTTTTGTCTTAGCCACGTTGGTCCTTCACTCCAAAATGGATTTTCAATTATTTCGTCCATCTTGACGCCTCGTGTGACCAAGTCGGCCGGATTTTCTACTCCAGGACAATGTCGCCAACAATCCTTATTCGCCGTCTTTCCTATCTCCCTGATACGATTGAAAACAAAGGTCACGGGTCGATTCCTGGTGTCCCGAATCCAATGCAAGACGATTTTTGAATCAGTCCACAAAATAAAATCATTGCAATCCAAAGTTGACTGTAAAGTTGTCAACAATCGAGCCGCCAACAATGCGCCTATCAATTTCAATTTCGGTAAAGTTAGTTCTTTCACTGGCGCTACCCTACTTTTAGAAATAATAAATTGACACTTAGTGTGGTGGGTTAGTTTATTTTCCACGCGTGCATAGGCAACAACGCCGTATGCGTGAGGACTAGCGTCACAGAAGATGTGGATTTGTTTGTTAGCATTTTGGTCTCCCCACCCAATTAATTTACGAGGAAATATTAGTTCTTGTATACAGGGAATTTGTAAACACCACCCATTCTATATTTTTGCCAAATCCTCTGGTACGCTTTCATCCCACCCAATCTTCAATTTCCATAGAACCTGAAAAAGAATTTTTGCAGTTATGACAAAGGGACCTACGAAACCCAGGGGATCAAAAATCATAGCGGTCAGCCTAATGACTGCTCGCTTGGTGATTTTCATCGACTGCAACTCCGTCAATAAATCTCCCATTTCTAACGACAAAGTATCCCTTTGGGTATCCCAACCCATCCCCAAAACTTTGGTCTTTGGTTTTGCAACCAGCTCAGCACAAACAGGGTCATCTGCTACAAAAAGTTCATTGAGTTCTCGATTATTGGATTTCCACTTAGTCAAATCCATGTTACCACTTTTCATGATTCAGCTACTCTCTCTATAAATGTCCTTGGCTTCATTAATTTCGTCAACACTCATTCAGATGTCGACATGTTTCTGGATAGGCCTTCTCAAACTTCCGTACGTGGTGTTTAATGGTCGCTCCCAACAG
>JAQIXU010001828.1:0-14891 GCA_034701245.1 Strigamia transsilvanica | reverse complement strand
TATCAATTTTTGCATATTTTACCTGAAAAAATGTGTGAATATTTATGACAAATTTTCAATATTTTTTCCAAAGACATTTTGTCGAATTTGGCGCTCGCATCTACCCACCGGGACAACATCGTGCAGGGAACTATCTCAAAACCTCGACAACATCATCCAATCGTTGTTTTTCAAACTGCGCAAAATGGTTCCGTGCGCCATATGCAATCTTCAATTCATGGTGGAACTACCAGAGGATGACGAAATCCAGGTCACAACGTTCGGAATTGCCGTCGGTTTCGGCGAACCGGTCGCAAAAACCAGCAAACCGAGCCAACTTGAATCCAGTAAACAAATACCCAAATCCAACAAAATAACAAAACATCTCAAATTCCCATTAAATAAACGCAGGGTCATCCAACTCGGAGTCCGATTTCATTTTTCCAATAGAAGTGGAACAAGCATCGACCACCAAACCGAAAATAAAACGAAATTTCACCTACCACGTAAGAATCTAACAAAAAAACCAAAAAAAAACCAAAAAAAACCAAAAAAAATTCCAATTTCCAGACAACCAATCGCGATCGAGTCGGCATCGACATCAGTCCCTTGTCCTACGTACCCGGCTCGACGGTCGATAAATACCTAGGAAATTTAAATTGTTTTTTCATCCGCGAGAGCACGAGCGTCAGAGAGGTACAAAACAACATTCAAAACTTAATCCGAAAAAACGTAACAAAATTTTGCTCGCAGAACGGGGGTTTCGGCGGATTCGTACAGAGTTTCGTGGCCGAGGTCCTCGCCGTCATCCGAGCCCAAGTGGCCGCACTCGGCGGCAACGCCCTCGTCTCGTATTTCATGAACGAGTGCGTTTTGCTACACAATCCTCACAAAAATCAGGTTTGGCACTAAACAAACGTGAAATATTCCCCCAAAATTTAACCAAAATATTTCCCTTTTCCAGGGCCAATGTCTGGTCAACGTCGGCGGCGACGTCGTCCAAGTGTTGACGCCGTTGCAGCTGCTGCAGCCGGAAGACAAAAGCTAAGAAACCAGAAAGAAACCACTCGAAAACTCGCTTAGATTTCTATTATTGAATATAATTTATTTATTATCGAATTACAACTTCATTGTCTGCACGCCAATTGAAGGAAGTTGAGACGGAACCCCTGTCCGCCTTGCGGGTCCTCGTCCGAGGTCACGTACACGGCAAACGGATGCGCGGAGCCTATTTTTTGGACACACAGAGCGAGATTTAGGCTTAAGTTTTGTGATAAAAATGTATTTATTTACTTGTGACGAGCGGGAAATCGGTTCCGCAGTAACGGTCCTCCGTATTCGTCGCTTGCGGACTCGCTTTGGGAATGATCAACGAATCGTCGCAAGAGATGGTCGAGTTTGCGTCTTCCGAGAAATCCATTTGGAAATATCCGTTGTTGGGACTGAGTGCGTACTGGATTGAACAGAAGCCGTAGTCTTGGCGGATGCAAATGCCGTAGTTGAGTCCGAGCGGGTACGTGACGCCGGTGTTTGGCGTGGCGTCGGTGTTGAAGCTTTGCAGCGTGCCAGTTATGGACCGGTGATATTGCAGGCAACCGGACGGTGCTGTTTGAAGATTTATAGAAATTTATTATTTTTGGGGTTTGGGGGGGGGGGGGGCAAGGAGGAATTTTAAGGCATTTTGTACCCAAGTCGTTGCTTGTGCATGGGATTTGTGTTATTAGAATATTGAATCTTCTCGCGAAGTTTCCGTTGGTGGCCACGTTTAAGGAGCAGGAAACAACATTTTGTGGGAAATTGATGTAAGCTGTAATGAAAAAAGAAAAAATATATATTTTTAAGAGTTATGTGGTCAGACCGGTCTCACAAATTGGAATTTTTATGTGCAACTTTTTGCAAAAATGAACTTTTTTAAACAAAAAAAAAACAATGCAAATTTTAGATGAGTTTAATTTTTTAGGCAAAAAATTGTACTATTTCAGGCATTTTTGTTTGGAAAAACAGACCATTTAAGCAAAAAAATTACACGAAACCTCGAGGAACACTATATATTACCATGTTGGCCGGTGTTGTTGCCACACAGTGTAGGAATGTCTGAGGTGCCATCACAGTTAATGGTGAAAGCATCTTCGAGGCATTGTCCATCTCTTGGTGGGGTCAATCTAACTCAAGAAAACAATACATCATTCACTACTAATTGCTGTATCTAGAACTGCGATTACCTGAATTCGACAAAATCAAGTCTCAGTTGGCAGATGTTTCGCTGACTTTTGACCACTTTCAATGAACAAGTCCCACTGTCATTATACGCTACAGGATAATTGGGGTTTAGAAAATTGGTGTTGTTACAGCGTGAAGTGCTTCCACAAGTCCTGGAGACTGATATTGATAGAGAAAGATTAATTGAAATCTTCAAACATTGGCACTTCCTTTTCAGGAGAAACTATTTACTCAAGCAGCAGACACCAAAGTTATTCGCGCATCCACCAATGACTTTTCCACCTGCCGCTTTGCAATAAGGTCTTGTCAGACAGATTCCAGAGTTGAAGCCATTGCTTCCTGTGCAGGGAGAGTTTGGGAAATTGACAATGGTGTAGAGTGGTAGGCCTAAATAAAATGCAAAATCAATAGCTTAAATCGAAAGCACCAAAAAAGACTTTTCTCACGTTTTTGGAAGAAATTCATTCTTGCACTGGTTTTTCCACACAAGGAGGCATTGATGAATAACAGAGAAATGGTGAATGTGACAAGTAACTGCAATGGGTAAATGTGAAGTTTGGGTTTAAAAAAAGAAAAAGAAGAAATGTTTTCTTGTTTGTTTACCTGCATTTGGTTGAGTTGCATCCTGGTGGATCCTGAATGCTGAATGAGCTCAAGACTGGAAGTGCAAATTGTTTAAATTGTGATTGGGAACACAATGTGATGCGTTTTCATTTGATGAAACAGAATAGGGAAGTTATTAACTTGTCATCAAACATGTAAACAATGTCACCTTGACCACAGGTCACATATCCAAGTTCCAGGAAGTGGAAGACATTGCACTTTCTTGGACCATTATTCAGGGTTGGCAGATTGCAGTTTTTACATTAATCAGAAATCAGACATTGATATAATGTTCATTATCTTCCAATGCACATCTATGTAGGGTCTGATAGGGACTAATAGGGCTTAAGCCCTGGGCCCCCAAGTGTCAAGGGCCCACAAAATTGAATTATTATCATAAATTTATTTCAACTCTGATTTTGATGTTATTAAAAATGAATTTTCAACCCCAATTTAAAGATTCTTAATCTAACAAAAAATGGGGGCCCGTTGGACATCAATGAGCCCTAGGCCCCGAAAAACCTAGATCCGCCCCTGGTTACGGTAGTGTTTTTCGCGGTAGATAGCACGTCCGCACTGGACACAACCATGAAAGATATCTGCTTTGTCAGGTAGCAGTAGCGAGTCATAAAAAAGCGGATAAAAGAAGAAAAAGCATATCCTACAAGATAAATTAAATTTTGCCACCAGTTGTCTCTGGGTGGCCTATTCGTTACATAACCCTAATTATCTGTATTTTGCTCCATACAAAATTACAAATGTGATTGAACTAAAGCAAGATAAACTGGAAAACAATTACCATTCCATGTTGTCATGCAATAATTAATTCCCAGTTAAAACAAAAAAATATATATTTTTTTAAAAAATGGAGAAATGAAGAATAAAAATCTAAAAATTTGCATTTTTGTGTCTCGATGAATCGCAATTTATTTTTTTGTGCCGTTTGAGGGAAAACTAACAAAAGTTTACAAACAGCAGACGATTTCGCCCGAAGCAAGGTCAGTCACGTGATGGAGGAATTCTTTCAGGGAAGTTACCCTGAAATGATTAAGTGATTAGTTTGTATGCTGGAATTCGAGATCTGAGTGCAGTGGACACAATCTATTTTTGCTCAATTTCTAACCATTTTAACACCTGCTCAATGGCTGCTGTTGATACAAAATGGATGTAGTTGGAGAAGATCAGGCCCTTCAAGCTGTTTTAGGTAAGAAAAAGCAACAGGTCATCGAGATTTACGCGCTTAAAGGTGAAAAAAAATGAAAATCGCAGGTGTTTTATGCGATTCACACGAAAATATCGATGAAAAAAATGAAATTTTTCCATGAAACGACGAATCACTTTTGGTAAAGTTGATTTTAGGGGCAAAACGACGTTTTAGCGACGTTTTAACGACGTTTTAGCGCGGGTCCAGGTGGGGTGGTGGGCCGTGGGGAAGGTGTGTGACCTTGAATTGTGCAATTGACTCGATGGGTTTTAGTTTGGAAAGATTTTTATTTGATTTTAAGCTTTTATTTTTTTCGGTTGGCGCTCATTAAAACGTTTAAAGGATTTTGAAACGTGACACGCGAGAAATAAAACACCTTTATGAGCTTGCTTTGAATGTGGGATCGTTGTGCGTCATAATGTATCGATTCGATGTCATCCGGTGATGAATTGTGACGTTGATTGATTTATCCGGGGCAAGAGTCGATGTTGGATTAAGAGAGAGGGGATATGTAAGCACGTCCACGTCGCGGACATGAAACACCTGTTGACTGTTTGACGTCAAATATTATCAAAACACGAAGTTTGGTGTTGGAAATTTGAATTTTTTGATAATTATTTTTTTTTTGGTTTCTATTTCTGAGAAAATTTTGCAACACTTGGGCAGGATTCAGGAAAAACCGCCTCATGTAGTTAAAACAAAATTAATAGGTGTTTAAGGGCTTTTAACATTAATAAGAATAAATAAATAAATAAAAAGTGTAAAAATAAAGCGAGAAATTTGAATATAAAGCCTTGAAACAAAAGATTAACTGATGTTGTGTTTATTACCACATATAAACAAAGTAAATTGGTGTTATGTTTAGATGGAAAACAGATAATGCCTGCTATGATAAATGGTCACCCAATGTTTCTTGCAAATATCTGATACTGATATATTGGCTATTGAATTATTATTGAGGTTAACAGAACAAGAGATGGCCAAAACCCCCAACTTAGTGTCAATTACCCGGAAACATTTCTTCTACCCCAGTCCAGGATCTACTTTATTCGGAAAGCGAAAAACCCGTTGAGAGGAGAATGGTGGTAACATCGGGATCTCGGAAAAAAATTATTAGTGGAGCTGCAAAATATTTGCAGTGCCATGCCCCACCTAAGCCTTTCTAAAATTCTTATGCCCCCTATGTAACAACTGAGAGTCCATTTCGAATTGCCCCCCTTTGGAGCGTGGGCTCCACGAACCTGGATTTTCCCTACAATTTAGATATTGAATTCGTTTGTTTTGGTTAAATTAGACTCGCGTTGTAAAGGATACCACGTTCAATGAGCATTCGACGCTCAATAAAAGCACTTACCGGTTCAATCTTATTTACATCATACTCTCTCAGCCAGAGCTAAATCTTTCTAAAAGAAAAGTTAACGGTCCGCTAATTATCCATTTGCAGTGTGGGTAAGAGGTTTTCGTGGTTCGATCTTCTTCGAATACCTATGGTTGTGCAAAATGTAACTGTAATTAAGTTTTTATCTGTTTATCTAAACAGGCAAGTGTAAAAAGGGTTGATTATGTGTTATGACATTTAAATTTTACCACAAGGAAAACATTGCTGAAATCTTATGATTTTCACTTTAGTTTTTTTCTAGTTAAGATTAGTTTAGATTGGATTGGAGATGATAATTTAATTTAATTTAATCCCCTGCCAAACAGATATCATTTAATGGTCATTTTTTTGCTTGTATTTTTAATGTGATGATGACTCATGGATCAAGTGTGAATGAAAACCTGTTTTGGTCAATATTAAGAAGTCAAAAAATCCTGTTTCTTCATCACTGCAAACAAGTTCACTTTTAAGTGAATTAAAGGTGAAAATAGAGAAAAAGTTTCAGCTAAATTTTTCACTTGCACAGCCCTATAATAGCTGTTGAGTGCTCATTCATTCATTGAGACAAGCAGGAAAAACAAAAAAGTTGACAAAAACCAATGAGAAAAATGTTCAATATTTGTTGAGCTATTTGGCTGCTGGGAACTAAACTAGGACAGTATAATTGCAGTTTTGGTTGATCACCTGTGCATGAAATACTACTACTTCATCAGTAGTAGTAGTTTAGAGCAGATACAGAGAGAGTTTTCAAACTAGTTGTTCTCAAGCCTGGAAAGACACTCATTTGGACTGTTATGAAGCAGGATGAATGCAGAGAAGTCTGAACTAGAGTCTTATCAGTTTGATGACAACCCCCACCAAGTTTCCACTGAATATGATCACAGTATGGGACAAACTCAAACTCAGCTTGCTTCTTCTGCTTCTGGTGAGTTCTCAACACATGCATGACTTCATTTAGTCTGATTAAGCCTATTTCTATTGTTACCTCAATTTTCTAACTTTAACCATTGACTCATATGACTCATAATTATTGGAGACAGGCAGCTTTTAATAGTTGTCATTTATGGAAATGCAAATTATTGTGTTTTGATGTCAATATGAGAGCAAAAAAAGTGCTGTATTGCTCAAAACCTTAAACTAGATTGCTAGAATGTTGCCAAGGTCTTGTGAGTTGACTTGCACATTGTATTAGATGCAACATTGTTATTGCACCAATCCCAAGTGCATTTGCCTGGCTTTTGTTTGTGCATTGGTGCAGTGAGTATGTCCCACTTAAACCATTGTGTTTATTACTGTTAATTTTTTTTTTTATTATTATTTTTATTTTTATTTTCCAGTTTGGTGAGAGAAAGTGGAATTTTTTAAACATTAAAATCAATGTTTCTACAAGGTTGACTTGGGGGTGGGTTTATTGTTGTGATTATACTATGAAGGTTGGTGTATGACTTAAATGGAAATTGAAAATAATAAAAATAAAAAGTAAGAATGCTTAATTATAGGAAGTGACATATTTTTGTACCCATTTTTTTGTGTTTACTGTTTTTGTGGGTGGTTGCAGCTAATTTTTTTTTTAAAAAAAAAGAAAAAGTTCAATGTCCTTAGAGAAAGTGTGGAAGTAATTGTGGGTTTTATAGGAAGAATTTTTCTTAGGATATTTTCTTTTGGTTTTTTTTACACTAATTATAATGTGTGATAGGGGCCAGCAATTGGGTTTCTGTTGGGAGCTTTGGAAGTAGTTCTGATTGGTCTGTTTTTTTGTTGTTGCTTTAAACTTAATTACAAACAATAGGGAATAAATTGTAGAATTGTTCATTTGTCCTTATTCACGTCTCTGTCACGTGATTTGTCACATGATTAGTGAGGTGTAAAATAATATTTGACCTAAAAAACAATAGCAAGTCGATATAGTTCAATGCAGATGAGAAATGAGAAGGAAATGAAGAAATTTTACTTTGACATTTTTTTTTCTTCTAAAAAAATATAAACATAAAATAAAAAAAATTTTAAAAATTTGATTTTAAAATGAGGTTTCCTGTTTCACAAAATTCTACTTGGATGCATAATCAGATAAGATGCTTTTAGCATTTTTGCTATTCATTTTTACATTTCACAACATTCCAATGTATTTTTAAGTATTTTTCTCACCCACATCCTCAAATGCTATTCTCCTTCCTACTACAACAACAATAAACATTTTCATATGGTGTAACCGTATCAATTACCTATTAAAAACACACAAATCTCCAAAACTTATTTTTAATTATTATGCTATAAAATTTAAATCACCAGAGTATTGCTAGAAGCCAAACATTAAAATGAAATTTCTCTCTTATCTTGTCCCAACCAGTTGAAATCTGACCATAAAAAAATTACAGGAGAGAATTGTCAATGGTCACTGATGGATCTCAGCAATTATCTTTTATATCCTTCGAATTTGGTTGCAGGTCGAGGTGATTTTTGTGGAATTGATAATGCCGCGCTGGATTTCAGTCAGCTGGAAGATTACATCAACGATGAAGAGGACAATACGATGTAAACATTCACACAATGGAAAAAGAAAAAAAAACATGCTCAATATTTATTTTCAGGTATTTCACCGAAAGTATTGTCAATTCAACGCTGAAAAACGACGAAAGTGATCAAAATAGGGTGACGTCAACGTCTAATTTAAAGGAAAATGTGATCGCTTATAACCCAAACTACGCAGCTGTTCGACGGTAAGTTGTGCAACGAAGAACGTACAGGTACCGAAATACAATTAAAAATGTGCAAAGTGCAGTTAGCAGGATCAGTTGGAGGTTTTGCGAGGTCTTGGGAAAAAGTTATTAGTGCAAATATTTGCAATATCTGCAGTGCGGGGCCTTGGTTTGACGTCTGAAAGACCGATGTCTGAGCCGACCCTGACAGTTAGTCAAATCAACTTCGATTTGACCGGTAGAATTAATGGACTTCGGCACTCCCCATTTATCTGCACGTAGTTTGGTTATTACTGTCAGTTTTATTTTATTATTTGTTACTACACTCTGTTAATGAACCAGAACCTAATGGGGTTGTTACAAGAGGATGTATAGTCCCAAAAAGCCTTAAGTAATTAAATTTAATTTTGATTTATTGCTGTATTGACAATAAAAAAGAGAGAAAGTCTACATTGCACAGTTTAGCTGTGCAGCAAGTAAAAGAATCAGGACTGCATGCAATTTACTAACAAGTTCCACAGTTTGGGAACAATGGAAGCCATGAAATGAAATGTGCCCAGGGACAACAAAGCCCTACATACAAGATTCATAAATGATAAAAGTCACTACAATGTATTTATTATGTTCTATTTTAGCCATCTATTGCCAGATAGCCCCCCAGACTCGAGTTCTGAGCCATCATTTTCACCAGTCAATGACCAGACAAGTAGGCCCAACAATAACATGTCCACAATAAATGATTGCCTAAAAATGAATGATTGTCTCCATGAAAACAGATAAAATAAATCCTCTGGGTCACAGTCTTGAAGAAATTCTAATGCAACCACCAACTGTAATTTATGCCAATACTCAACCGCTGAAACATTTGCCGGAACATCTGATCACACTTGGCCCATCACCACCACAGACCCAAACTGGACAAAATGGACCTGTGATTTTGAGTCCATTATCTGTACCCTTGCCATCAATATTTGGCAGGCAAGTACTAAATTGGTCAAACAGTCACATAAAATAACTCCAGGTTTATCAATATTTTAGTAATGCTGCTCCACCGGTCCAATCGAATAAAAAGCGGAAACTATCCGATTCCCCGATACCAGTGTCTTCTGATTCTATGGTGGGAGGAATTCTGGTGAAGCAGGAACCTGGCAGTACAAATTCGTCTGTCTCAAGTCAAAATTGTATGTAAGATTGTTATTTGAATAATTCTAGAATGTTTTTAAAAAATAATGTCATTGTTCTTCAAAGGCCTGTCACCTGATGCTAACTCTGAGCAATCCAATGAGTATAATTTTGACTTCAATGGTGAATCTACTTTGAATTTTCTAGACGCGACTTATCAATGTATTAGATTCCAACCATTTCAGCAGAACACGTGGCATTTATTGTGCGATCGCAATATCAAAGAACTGTAAGAAAATTCTATTTTTCACTTATCTGGAAAGCTGTGTCCATGTAAACTTAATTAAATTAAACGTGTTCTCCTTTTGTCTCAGCCCGCCGGTCAATTATCGAGTCGATGCAGACAAAGGGTTCAATTTCTCTAATGCTGACGAAGCATTTGTTTGTCAGAAGAAAAACCATTTTCAAGTCACTGCTCACGTGCAGACTATTGGTGAACCGTATTTTGTGAAGACTTTGGAAGGACTGAAGAAAGTAGACAAATTCTTCTTGCATTTCAACGGCGTCAAAGTGGAATCTCCGAGTCAGACTATTCGCGTTGAACAGTCGCAGTCGGATCGGAGCAAAAAGGCATTTCATCCTGTATTGTAAGATCAAACAAGCGGCTTTTTTTCCCCGTCTTCAGACGTCACCTCATTTTCAATTTCTCAATTTTTTCCATTTCAGAATTGACTGTAACAGTGACCAAGTTACAAAAATCACAATCGGAAGACTTCACTTTAGCGAAACCACATCAAACAACATGCGTAAGAAGGGAAAACCTAACCCGGATCAACGATACTTCTACTTAGTCGTAAGTCTCCACGCTCACTGTGGCGATTCATCTTATGTCGTCGCTTCGCACGCATCGGAGAGAATTATTGTTCGGGTAATATACCAATTTGTAAGTGTTTGATAAACCATCAAAATAAACTAAACAACCGTCGTTCGCGCAGGCGTCAAATCCCGGACAGTTTGAAAACGATGTCGAACTCTGCTGGCAGAAGGGACAAACTCCCGATTCGACATTTCATGCAGTAAATTCACTGTTATTGTTTTTTGCTCCGTATTCTTATTTTTATTATCCAAATTTTAACTTAGGGCCGTGTTGGTATCAATACGGATCGGCCAGAAGAGTCGTTGGTTGTTCATGGGAACATGAAATTAACAGGTCACATCATGCAACCATCTGATATTAGAGCGAAAGAAAATGTTCAAGAGGTTAGCAAAAACACCGCTACGCTTTCGACTAGACGATACAATACTTATACTAATGATATTTTCTGCTCAAGGTTGATACAAAAGAACAACTTCGCAATTTGCAGCAGTTGAGGATAGTGAGGTATCATTTCATACCTGATTTTGCACGGCATGTTGGTTTAACACCGTCGGAGCAGCTTGATACGGGAGTCATTGCTCAAGAAGTGCGAGAAGTTATTCCGGATGCAGTCAAAGAAGCTGGAGACATAATTTTACCCAACGGACAACATATCACTAATTTTTTAGTTGTTAATAAGGTAGCTTTGCACGTGAGGCTGTTTTATTTGGTGTGATTTTATTGAAAATTTACTGTTGTGCAGGAAAGAATATTTATGGAAAATGTTGGTGCGGTCAAGGAATTGTGTAAAGTGACCGACAATCTCGAAAATCGAATTGACGAGTTGGAAAGAATGAACAGAAAGTTGGCGAAACTCAAACGAATCGACAGTTTGAAGTCAACTTCAAGTAACGGCACAGGTATTAGCAAAACCAGCAGTGTTGTCGCCGGCGCGGCTTCCAATCGGCGGTGTCGGCGGAAAAGCAGCAAATTCGATAGCCAAAGCATTTGTTCAAATAAATTTGTCCAGATGACAATCACCATTTTAGTTGTCATCATGGCTCTATGGTAAGTCAAATAATCTCCATCCAAGCACATCATAACATTCTCTCATCCAAAATAGTTTGGTTGCAATGGCGATATTGTACATTCTGGAGTGGCAGAATCGTAATGGCGGCGACGCGCAATCACGAAACTTCGTCGAGTAAGTTTACGCAGGCTTTGGACCAACCCAGTGATTGATGATTTGTTTCCTAGGTCTCATGGTTCAGTTCAGTCAAATTCTTCACATGTTCAGCTAAATTACTCATTACCATTAAGTACAGTTCCATCTAGATCCATTTTAGAAAAAACTACCAGTACAAGAACTCCAATATATCCTACTTATCATCAAAAACCCATGGCAATAGGGATGCCACCGCATTGCTTAGCATCTCACCACTTATGCCACACATTTTGTTGTGACAGCAAACCCACCATTTCGCTTGAAACAAATTACAGATTAGATAATGTTGACACAAATACTGTCAACTTGACGTCCATGACACCATTACCTTATGCTATAGATATTGCAACATTGTCTCAGCCTCCATCACAAAACATTGATATTTTTGAAGGATCAGCCAATGCTAATGATGTAGCACCTGAAGACAATTCAAGGTAATAGAGAACCACTTTTTTGATGGCTGGAAAACTAAATGCTAAATGATAGGTACAGCGATGAACACAATTCATTAGGAGAGTTAAAGTCGCCCATTGACCCACCTCACGATGAAGAAACCGAGATGAGGATTTTAAAGCGCGAAACTAAAAGAGGACAAACCAAATATCGCTCTGGTAAATGAAATAACTAAATGTAAATGGTAACAATTTAGTTTATTCATTTTTATTTTCTTCAGATTTTATTCATGCACATCCATCAGTTTTTATTCCTGAGCTCAATGTGACTATTGGCAATGAATATTGTCTCTATGACACTCATTGTGCGAATGGAAATTATACTTATGACATTCCAATTAGTAAATTTATGCCTAATCAATCTTTGACAATTCAGTTCAAGTAAGTAGCAAAAATTCAACTACAAACCCAACAAAGAGAAAACATGGCACTCAAAACTCTTAGTAATTTGAACCAATCAGCAGATAGGCATTTGTAATGATGTCATTTATTTAAACCAATCAGGTGGTTAGAATTGAGACTTGGGTGTTGTGTTGTTCTTTATTGGGTCTTTATTTGATCTTTTCTGATGCTGAGTTTTTATTTTTCTTCAGATTTACGTCAAATACTGTTGGTACAGTAGTGGACTTGTGTCAAATTGTAACTAACAAACGGGGTTGTTATATGCCAGAAACAGCAACTTTGGAGGAAAGAAAAGATGTATGAAATTAAATAAATAAATAAATAAGTAAATAAATAATTTTTTTTTATTGTGCTCAATATAGGTTGAATACGCTTCATGGTTGTTGCCTATTGGTTATTTTGTTGAAAGTTCCTATAAATTTCGAATACCTAACCATGGAATTCGTCATCAAATGGTATGGGAGAATATTTAATAAGTGAAGGTTGAGATGTTTTATATATTTTTTATATTTTGTTTTCAGTCGTGCGAAGCACCAGCTAGCGAAGCGGGAATTGGTTTTACAGAATTTAACTTTTTATTCCACCGGATTTGTGAAGATACTGGAAAATACCCAATATTAAAGCCTGATAGTTAATAATAGTGAAATTCGTCGAATTTTTTAAAAAAATAATTTAATAAAATTGCCATATTTTTTTTCTGTATAAAAAAAAAAAGACACTACGTACCGGACTTGATTTTGTGTAGTGTTTCCTATGAAATCAAATATATTGACTGTATTATAAAACGAGCAATTATTACAAACTTAAACGTGTGTGGTTTTCTTTATTTATTTATTTAATGACAGTTTTACTTTCGCATTTATTCAAACCGGATTTTAGCGATACCCAATTCACATTTTGAATAATGGCGGCCAAGTTTGTTGTGCCCGTTATAGACGAATCAGATGCCGCCGATTCTAACCAAGTAAGCTCTTAATTTCGAAATTTTATTCTAAAACTTTTTAAGTCCGAGTGTTTTCTAACTTTTATAAACAAATAGTTGGGAGCTTTAAGTCGATTTCGATCGCGAAAAGAGAAAAATGCAACAGCTATTGAACGAACGGATCCCACTAATGGTAAACAAGAAGATGCACCAACAGCAGCAAAACGGCAAATCCAAGCCACGGAAACCGAATTGGAGGCTAAAAAAAGGTTCCACGATAAAAAAAAAGCAATACCAAAAACATATATTAATCATTCATTTTGTTTAACAGACAACCGGAAGTTGTAAACCAACAAAACGAAGCACCGAGTGAAAATGAGAATAAATTAGCGCTGAAATTAATACCGAAATCCAACAACATTTTAGTTAATTCTCGTCAGGTATAGCGAATGTTGGCATTTAATCTTTTTAATCTAAACACACAAAACAAATGCCGAATAGAGGGGAAATCCAATATTGAAATTCATTCGGAACGTGCCATTCGAATATGCAGATATCGTGCCGGATTACATCATGGGACAAACAACTTGCGCTTTATATCTCAGGTAAATTAACAGTAAATACTAATAATAGTAAATTATTTTGGTTTTTATTTACAGTTTGCGTTACCACATTCGAAAACCCGAGTACATTTTCGATAGGTTGAAACTGTTGGGTCAAAATTTTAAATTACGCGTTTTGCTGGTCCAGATTGACGTGGTAATTATGAAATATTATTATCTTTTATTTGTTATGATTTCGTTTTATTTATTTCAATTGATTTTAGAAAGATTCGCATCATGCAGTCAAACAACTGACGAAAATTGCTATTAATGCTAAACTCACTTTGATGTTGGCTTGGAGGTATTTGTTTGTTTGGTTGGATTTGGCGAATTATTTGTTTAATTTGTTTATTTTTTTTAGTGCCGAGGAAGCTGGGCGGTTTTTAGAGATATATAAAATTTTTGAAAATAAACCGCCGGATGCATTGATGGGAAAAGTTGAAACGGATCCAGTGGCGAAATTAAGCGATGCGTTGACTTCGGTTAAACCTGTAAATCGGACGAATGCTAAGGCGCTTTTGACGACTTTTAAGGTGTGGTAGAATGAGTGGTGGATTTCGTTAAGGATGAAGTTTTATTTTATGTTTGGGTTTTTGTGTTTAGTCTTTCGATCGAATTGTAGCAGCTACGCCGGAAGAACTGTCTTTTTGTCCAGGGATACGGCTAAACAAGGTATGTTGTGGATTGTGGACTTGATTGAGATTGAGATTTCTGGGAGTATAAACCGGTCCTCATAACCTTTTTTTTTTTTTTTTAATTTTTTTTTTGTAATACACTCAACCCTCGTTATACGGCCGCTCTTTATTTTATACGGCATTTCGCTATAATGGCCTTAGGAAAGTATGGCACTTTTCGAGTTATGGCCCACAATGTTTCGTAGATACGGCCAAAAATCGGGAAACTCCATAACGAATCAGGGGGAATTGGCCCTGATTCGTTATACAGCATTTTGCTTTCCAGCCAACTTTTCCGGAACCTATCTAGGCCGTAAAGCAAGGGTTGAGTGTACTTTTTTGGGGGAAATTTTGTGACAAAAAGATTTCAAAATTTCAAAATTTTCTAGTTGAAAAAATTACAAATTTTAAAATTTAATTGTTTGGTTAAAAATTGAATTTTTCAACAAAAAAATTGAATTTTTCACCAAACAAAATTGAATTTTTAACGAAAAAGTTCAATTTTTAACGAAAAAGTTCAATTTTTAACGAAAAAGTTCAATTTTTAACGAAAAAG
>JAQIXU010001827.1:0-14900 GCA_034701245.1 Strigamia transsilvanica | reverse complement strand
AAACCCATGTACTTTGCTGGAAATTTCAAAATAAAATTAAAAATTAGATATGCTAAACATAACGTACAAAATTTTTTTCGAATATAATATTCTCACACAAAACAAAATGCAGTGCGAAATTTTTCATCAAAAAAAAAAAACAAAAAAAACCCCAGAAAAAGCTTCCTCCAGGTTTCAGCTGTAAAGGACAGCTAGTAACCTGTGACCTCAAAAACTGAGTTTAGCCACGTAACCTTCAGTATAAAGAGCCAGGGCCTAGGTGCCCAATCCTAGGCCCTGGAAAAAGATTCTTACCAGCAGTCTTCAGGGTTCAGTGTTCTCCTTTGCTGTGCTGTGGTGTGGTGTGGTGTGGTGTGTGGCCTGGTTCAACCTAAAAACCTAAAAATAAAACTGAAAAGTAAAAACAAAACAAATACACATAAAAAAAAATTCCTTGGATACAGAAAGTCGAATAAAATACAATACTTACAAAAATAATTCAAAACAGAAATGTCCATTCGTGGAAATGGTGAAACGGAAAAATGGCAGAACACGTCCAAATGTTGTATCGAATCCTTTAATTGAAACACGGGCAGAAAAAGCGTGACAAACTAACAAAAACAAAAAATACTAATGCCATGAATAAAGCAACAATTAAGAAAAATTAAACTTACCGTAGACCAGCTTTCATATTTACGTTCATTATTATTAACAACAGCAAGAAAGGTAGGCGGCGGCGACAGCAAAAACTACAGACAAAGAAAAAAATATGTAGGCCTAAATGACAAATTCAATGCACGCTAAAAGAAAACGTTACCTACCGAGAGTCGTAATCCGTTTCCATCTTGTTGCATGGTTCATTAAAATTCCTGAATAATTAATGACAGGAAACTGAAGATTTCATAAAAATAAAACCGTCGAGATACGCTCGGTTTTTGATTAAAATTTGGAAAAAGACTATGAATAACTAATGAGCGATTTTCCGAATCGCCCGCCATCTATCGTGTCGTCACTTCCGGTCAATGCTACCGCCCCCAGAAAATTTGAGAAGTTCTGGAAAAATCCACGTTAATTACGTCATCGTATGATAACTCGAACAAAAATAGCAAAATAATTACAAGAAAACAGCAAAAAAAAAAAAAAAATAGCAAAAGTCACAAAAAATAGCAAAAAACACAAAAAATTGCAAAATAATCACTAAAAACAGCTTTTTGAATTGGGGCGGCATATTTGAAATTAGCAGGGGGGGCGCAAGAGCAGGTGGCACCGCTCCTGACTCTATTTGTAAAAGATCAGATCCATGTAGCAAAGTTAAGACACAAGCAATATTAACTCTTATTTTGTGACTAACCATCAACAGATGGCACGGGAAAACTTGTTTAAAATTGCAGTTAAACATGTTTTCCTGTTTACATGTTGTGCACATGCTGCGACTGAAAGCAGACGAAATCAGTCGCCATTTCTTAAGTTATATGGTGACAACCCTCAGTCGAGCTGTTGCAAATTGAGTTATTACTATGTTTTGAATTCAACTTCAATTTCAATAACATCCTAATGAATCACGAGAAGTGAAGCAGAAAATTAAAGGAAACGACCTCAGAGTAATTATATTTTATTTAATTCAAATATCATTTACTGCCCATCATTTTCCTCAAAAAATTTATATACATAATCACACGCAAATGGAAATATTCCACACTTGGAATTGTTTTCCAATATGCTCGCATCACTCGTCCTCGTAGCCCTCGTGGCAGCAGGTAAAGCCGACGAAAACCCCAACGAGTCCGAGAACACAGTCGAAGACGGGATCTCTGTGGCTGTGGACATCCAATTTGGTGATGCAGAAAACGACCAACCAAAGCCAACCCAACCGCCAACAAAACAACTGCCGAACCTCATCTTCATCTTGGGAGACGACATTGGTTCGACTCGTAAATCCAAGGCCGTGCCATGCGGTTGTGAGCGCTCCATTTTAGGACAATAGTACACTTTTATGCAATATGGAGCTGCTGAAATACAACTTTGCACAAAGGCGCTTCTTACGTACGGCGCGGCCCTGCGTAAATCAATCAAAATTCTTGCGGGAATCTTTTAATCGTTTTCCTTTCAGGTCATAACGATGTAGGTTGGTATAATCCCAACTTCCACACCCCAAACATGGATAAATTGGCAAAGGAAGGTGTACTTTTAGACCAGTTTTACTCAATGCCACAATGCACACCGTAAACACATCCATTGCGTAGCACGAAACAAATATTTACCGTATAATTTGCAGCTCCCGGGCGACATTTTTATCCGGATTGTACGCGCAGCAACTCGGTTTACAGCGCAGTGTTTTGGGCGAAACGGAACCGTACGGAATTCCCTTGAAGTACAAACTTCTTCCCGAACGTCTCAAGACCAAAGGTTACCGAACACACGCTATGGGAAAGTAAATTCTTGACGTTTCATTGCAAATTTCAATTCCGAAACGTGTTTTTTGTCTTCAGATGGCATTTAGGATTCTGCGATTCGCGGTACACTCCAACCCAACGAGGATTCGACACCTTTTTCGGCTTTTATCAAGGCTACGAAGAGAATTATCAGCATTGTCTCAGCCCTTCTTACGTTTACGATCCGATTAGCAACTGCACTGCATTCGATTTCCGAAAAAATTATAGTCCGGCCAAGCAATACAACGGCCAATATTCCTCGGTAACAATACGTTGAATAAATTTTCTTCTTTTCGTTAAATCATTTCTTGCAGTATATACAAAGCGATCGAGCGGTTGAAATCATCAGACGACACAACAGCTCGCATCCAGACAACCCATTGTTTATGTACGTGGCTTTGTCCGCTACACATTTCCCAGGTTTTTCTTCATTTCTAACAATAATGCATCGACTCGTGTACTAACATCGCACTTAGTTCAAGGTGACAAGTTTGTGTCGGAATGTGAAGACGTACCCGAGTCGAGAAAAATAATGTGCGGAGCAGTGATCGGCGTGGACCAAGTGGTTCAGAACATAACCGAAGCGTTGAAACAATACAAATTGTACGACAACACCGTCCTCGTGTTCGTGTCCGATGTAATCGAGTTCATTAAATTCTTGAAATTTTTTGTCATTTCTTAATGAAATTTTAGAACGGTGGAGATGTAAGCTTCGGCGGGAATAATTATCCATATCGGGGACAGAAGTCAACACTTTACGAAGGCGGGAGTCGTGTTCCAGCCTTTATTCACAGCCCACTCCTTAAGAAAACAGGATACACATACAATGGGTTAGTTGAATCGCATTCATTGAGTGTGGGATGCTCATTTCGGGGCATTTATTTCAGACTTTTCCACCTAGTGGATTGGCACACCACATTCCTGCACCTAGCCGGATACACACCACGTAAATAATTATTTCCAATCATCAAACAAAATCAAATGTTTCACGTGGTTCACCCAACATTTTCTAGTAAAAGAAGAGGAACTAAATGGCGTTAACCAGTGGGAAGCCGTTTCCGAAGACGAAGCAAGTCCTCGGACCGAATTTCCTTACTCGATGGACACGATCGAAGGAACCACCGTCGGTGCGGTCAGGTAAGGACACTTTATAATAAATGCCTTTTATCAATTACCAAATTTATCGATTGACAAAGGGTCGGAGATTACAAATTGATCGATGGTCCAGGCGGCAACGAAGATGGATGGGTCACTGAGGACGAAACTGTTGATAAGAGTTACGATTCGGAATACTTAGTACAATTTGCTACAGGACCGACCAAGTACAATCTCACCGACAAAAGCCCAAAACTGTACAATTTAGCTGGTAAAATTGAGCTGGTTAAACAACAAAATGCACGCGTTTTGACGTTTTTATCCGATTTGCGCAGACGATCCGTACGAAAAGACCAATTTGGCCGAAACGGAGCCGGAAAAACTAGCGGAAGTGAAAAAAAGATTCGATTACTATTTCGGCATTTCCAAGCCGGCAGTGAAAATGGCCGCGGATCCTGCGGGAGATGCTGACAAATTCGGGGGTATTTACTCGCCGGGTTGGTGCGAAGCTTACTACGAAGTTCCGACGACCGAAAGAAAAAAATACATGGATCAAAACACGGCACCCGCATATGCATGAGCTAACAAAACATAAAATTAACAAACAATCGCTGTTCGATGCACTTTTCTTAAATGAACACGAAATGGATTTCAAATTGTACAATTTAAATACATGAAGGTCTAATAAAGGTGAAAGTAATTTCCTAATTTTATAATAATAATAATAATATATTTATTTGCCTATGACAACAAAATTACACTTTCTTGTACGAATTTCATGACTAACCCTCAAAAACTTCCTTCTGATTCAACGGATGCGAATTAAAACGTATAAAGCATCGCAATATTGCGAAATATTGACAAATAAAAGCGAAAACTTTTTCCTTATTTTGTTTTGCATTAAATCGGTCATTTTTCCTTATTTTGTTTTGCATTAAATCGGTCATTGTACCTCGAATCTCACTTATCCACGCCCTTGAAAAGCCCCAAACAGCCAGAACGGAGTATTTTGTTATCAATTTAAAGTAATAAATTTTTTAAAAATCTCGTCTTGGCGGGGAATTCCGATTAATTTTAGCCCGAATTAAAGCAACTACCTTTACACTCTTAAGCAGTATAAAAGCAAAATTGAACTTGACTCATTTAAAACTGTAAACATGAAGCAACGAGTCATATTTTTCATTTTCCTCTCATTCCCATTCACAGTTGTGTGTGAAATCCCACCAAATATTTTATTCATCTTAGGAGACCATTTCTTTCGAGTAATTTAGTACGTTTGACTCAATATGGCACACGTTTTCCCATTTCAGAATTCCAACAATGCGAATTTTGCTGAAAACAAAAAAAATTATCAACCAAGCTCAAAAGAACTGTTTAAAATGTAAACGGGTAAATTCCTAGTTTAGCGTCCCCGACCAAATCTAACCTTAACCTAACCTAATCTAAACATAACCTAACCTGATGTAAATAAATAGGTTAGGTTAGGTTAGTTTAGGTTAGTTTAGGTTAGTTTAGGCTAGTTTAGGTTGGGTTAGGTTAGGTTAAATTAGGTTAGGCTAGGTTAGGTTAGGAAAGGTCGGGGACGCTAAACTAGGAAATTACCTGTAAACGTTCGGTAATGCAGCTTTGGGGACATCGAATAAATCAAATTAAATTACATTAAGTTAAATTAAATTAAGCGATAACTTACCATTGACTTTTTCTCTTTCTTATTCGGTCTCTTTTGCATTTGCGACTAATCTTTCTCGAGGACTCTGACCATCTACGACCATCTCTTGCTCGTGATGCTCCAGCTGCATCTTTTTTTCTGAAATTCGAGTCACTTACTTCAGTTCTTACTCGCGTTAAATCTTCAATAATTAGTTCAAGTCCTGTTTGCCGGTTCTTTTTGTGTGTTTTTCAACGACCAGCGTTGTTCCTGGCGCCAAGATGACAGATTGCTGTGCGCTGGTATTTTTGCGGTGTCCAAGTATGGAGAAAATGCGATACTGGATGAAAACAAAAAAGAATTGAACACTGATGAGTGATTGGCTAATTTTCGATGGAAATTTTCTTCTTCAATTCTTTGCAATCGATAAGTGACGCTGCAACATTTCTTCTAAACCGTTCAAGTTTAATCTGAAATAAAAATTTATCGTTTATATTTCACCACTGATTGTATCATAACATTTAACAACTTTACCGATTAAAAATGTGTGGACATTCAATTTCGTTTGCAAGATGGAAAATCAAGATGGCGAGAGGCGGGAAACGGGAGACGGCTAAAGACAAACACCAAATTTCTATTTATTTGTAATCAGATTTATCATTACCAATGTAGTTTTTTTCGAAAATTCAAATTAATACATGTCAAACCCAAGAAACAAATTTCGTTTTAAATTGAAATGACTTATATGCAAAATACACTGACGCCATCTAGGAATTTTCCGTCGAACTTGTAAAGTCCCCGCGAAATCCAATAGATGGCAACCCGGTTTTCAAGCCTGTAAATTACGTCAGAATTTAAAATGGCGTGACCTGTAACCAATACAAAAAAAAAATAACAAGCAAAGTAAAAACCCAGTAAAAACATTCGGATAAATCTTTAGCAAGAGAAAATGAAAATCCCACAAAATTTCGAAGTCTTCAGTTCTTAATAATATAAAAACCATGTTTAAAGTAAATGTAATAAAAGATTTATTAACACTTTTTACTGCACAACTAGAATAAAAACAAAGCTTAATGTAAATAGTTTCAAGTTAAAACAAACAAACAAACAAAAAACTCGATTATTCAGCAAAAACAGAAACCTCCCTCCCACTTTTCTGCTCCAATTAAAAGAACAGCAAACTCTACGAGTGCCAACAAAATGTAAAAGAAAACACTCCCTCAACGATCATCCACCAACGTCCGGCTTGAAACGAGCCTCAAACATCCAAAAACCTACAACAGCAAATACAAAAATTCATATGATCACAGTTAAAACAATTAACATTCAATTTCAAAATGCAAAAACGACCCCAAATTGAGCAAAAAAACACCAAAATGGCAGTACAAACGGGATGGGAAATATTTTCCACGTTGAAAAAAACACCACTCGTCGATCCGGACGTTTTCCGACCAGGAATATTTCCGAAAACAGGTCGAAAACCAACTAAAAACTAAACTAAACACAAAAATACCAAAAATCATCCATTCCGTTTCGATTTTCACGATCTCGCGACCAAACAAACAATTCCGGATGAATTTCGGACGATTTCCGACAAGAATTCCGGCCGAAAAACCATCCCAACGTGCAGAACAGACCCAAAACCAGCGCATCACCTCTCGCAATTTGATTGCGCGAAACGAAATTACATTTTAATCGGTCTGTCGACAATAGCTGCCATGGAATGATGTCTATAAATCGCCTTGCCCTTCAACTCGGTCCACATATCGTTCTCGGGGCTGTAACACAAATACTTGATGCGCCCGTCCACGTACAACATGCCCCCTTTAGTCAGCACGATCGGACTAGGAAACGTGCACGGCATGTCCTTCACCTGCCTCAACTTATTGCTCTGCGGGTCGAAACAGTGCACTTTGAGCGACGCCGAATCGTCGCTGTACCGTCCTCCGGCTAGATACAACAGCCCGTTCAGCTCAGCCGCGCCCACGTACTTCCGGGGGCACTTGACGCCCGGTACGACCGTCCACGTGTCCATCTGCGGGTTGTAGCACTCCATCGTGCTGACGAGCGACTCCCTGTCGTAGCCGCCGACCGCGTACAAGAGTCCGTTGACGCAGCCGACGCCGGCTGCCGCCTTGCCGCTCAGCATGGGCGCCACCATCCGCCAGCGGTCGTGGCGCACGTCGTAGTACTCGACCGTGCGCAGACAGCTGGTGCCGTCCGAGCCGCCGACGGCGTAGATTCGGCCGGCCAGGACGCCCACGCCGACCTCGCTGCGAACGTAGTGCATGCTGCTGATGTACGCGTATTTGTCGCGCGAAGGGTCGTAGGTGATGACT
This sequence comes from Strigamia transsilvanica, assembly GCA_034701245.1. Taxonomy (NCBI): domain Eukaryota; kingdom Metazoa; phylum Arthropoda; class Chilopoda; order Geophilomorpha; family Linotaeniidae; genus Strigamia; species Strigamia transsilvanica. Next base: position 7,407 of record JAQIXU010001827.1, on the reverse strand, counting down.
GTTCGGAGGTGCCGCGAGCCGTTGAAGCCTCCGATCAGGTAGACGATGTTGTCGAGCACGGCGCAGCCGGATTTTGAGAGGAATATCGGCATTTCCTGGCTCGTGCACCATGTTTTTTCGCGGAAACTGTAGCATTCCATCGTTTGGATGGCCGTTTCGTCTTCGCCTCCGAAAACGATCATCACCTGAATTGAGTGGAATTAATTTTGGAGTTTTTTGGGGTTTTTGTTTTGATTTTTTACTTGTTCGATGCCGGCGGGGGTTCTCGGTTTTACTTCGGCTAAAGGTGAGTTTTTTGGTTGGCCTTCTTTCATCATGTGATATGTCATCGCTTCCATTACGAGTTTCGAGCAGTTGAGGTTGCAGTTGATGAGCGGCTCCTCTTTAACCTAGAATTTATCAAAAATTTAAAATAATTTTTATTTTTTAATTTTTATTTTTTTTTACCTGAGTAACGAGAAAATCGACGGATAAAAGCGGTAATCGAACATAGGACATCAATTCGGCTAAATACGACTCTCTTTGCTCCATTTCGTGCTTAACCCACGTGATCACTGCCTCGAATACTTTTTCTTCGGACGGAACCGTCAAATTATCACTAAAAAATATCAAAAAATTAAAATAAATTCAAATAATCTTGAGGAAAACAAACCTGCAAATCAGTTTAATCACTTTCTCCTTTTCCAGGGTGAGAAATTCGGATGTTTTAATAACCTCGACGAAAAACTGTTGCGAATAAGCCTCGACTCGCGCACAAAGCGACTCACAAGCGTACAAATCAGCAATATGCCATATCTGCAAGCAAGTAGTTGGTGACAACAAAGACGCCAACACCTAAAAATCGAATCAAAAAAATCAAAATTAATCGATTAATCAATCAAGGTGAATTTTTCAAATACCTGACAGCACCTATCCCGGACCAGATCGAGTTGTAGTAAATTTGAAGCTGCCAAAAGTGGCTCGACGTTATCTCTGACGATTGTCACTTCGCACGTGTACATGAATTCGATTATCTGCTCGAGCGCTCTCGGATCGATCTCGTGTAACTCGACTCTGTCGGCTTTGCTCTCGACCAATTCGCCCAGAAACATACTGTAGAAATACTGACTGCTCGCCGACAAAATCGCCTTATGCACCGAAAATTCTCTTCCTTCGCAAACCAACGTCACGTCGCACAGAAGTTGATGTCGCCGCATCGACTCGAGCGTGTGGAATACTTTGATTCGCTGTTCGGGAAGTTCGTACATCTCGTTGCTTAGATTTCCGTCCATTTTGCTTCGATTCGGTCGAAAAAACAAAAAGAAAATTAAAATTTAGACTTCGGGTGGTCGGTTTCGAGCGCCAATATGTTTTGCTTTGAGTGCGTAACCTTATAATCGATTGAAAAATAGGTTCGGTTAAGTATTTTACGCGATTGGTGTGTAATTTTCTATCGATTTTAAACATCCCGTTTGCCTCGGACTCACCTGTCCTCGACGATGGCCTTGGCAACACGATTTATCTCTTTTCACTCAATCGCGTCTGTTTTCTTTTAATTACAGATACGAATTTGATTTTAAATACCATTCGAAGCTCGTTAATTCCATTTAAATATCAATCCACCCATTCATTTCCGTTGGCTATTATCTTCCATGCATTTCAGTGTTTGAGTCTTGTTTACGTGACAACGTCGACCTCTAACGACGGATTTTTTAACTTCTTTTTCTTTTCGAATAAATACTTCCGATTGATTTTAACTTAAGAATTCGTGTTTAAATTTATTTCCCCACGTCTCACTAATTGAAAAAACATTTTATAACAGTTTATTGATAAAAATAATCAAACTCGCGGGTTAAAATAGGCGAATCTTCAGCTGTTTACCCGCGTCATCAATGACGCACTAACCCGAGTCGCGGATCATGATCAGAACCACGGAGAAGGTTTGTAGTGTATAGTTGGCAAATCGAGGGATTTGTGCGAGAGAATCTTGATTATAAGTTTGTATCGGAATTTTTCCCTTTCAATCGGGATGTCATCGAGCGAAGACATCGACTTGAAAGCGGGTCATCCTCCGGCAGGTGAAAAACAATCAAACTAAACACAAACAAGACGTGAAATAACGATATCTTTTGAATCCCACCTCAAAACTCATCGCCACTATCAGTAAACATTAATTTCGCCATATGTTGAAAAATGGAGAAAAATAACAAATTTCCCAACTCCCACACCAAATTCTATCATTTAAAATCTACTCCCACTAATTCCACGTCGTGGAAACATTGTTGCAATCGATTATTATCTTTAATTCGTGTTTTTTTTTGTTTTAATTTTTTATCTTTCAGTTAAAGCTGGAGGAAAGCGAATAACGCAACATAAACCACCATCGGAGCGAGAAAGACACGATTCGAAATCGTCCGATAAAGGCGACGGCGATGACGACGATGTCGAATTGAAGAAACCCCCGAGGTTAGACATTAGAAATTAAAATTAAGAAATTAAAAATGGTAAAAATTATTCAATCAGAATTGAATATTGCTCAATTTCTCTCTCTCTGCATCGTGGAGATGCCTGAGTTGTGACGTCAGGTCAGTATCCACTATCCGAAGACCTTTAGTCTTTAAACCCAATTAAAAATTTAAAAAAATAATAATAATCAATTGAAAATGTATCAAATTTTCTGAAATTTAATTCAATTTCAGTCCGCCCAAACAACAACTTCTAATATCCGGTGTTCCTGCCAGAGTAAGAAAAAAATCATCATCAAATGTTTAATTAATTAATTAATCGATATGATTGACAGGGAGATGCAGATTTCCCACCGCAAGCTGTTCAAGCGACCCACGTGAAGCCATTGGTCGCTCACGAATTCCGTGCCTCATCGCAAAAGCCCAGCGTCATCCAGCAGCCTCGAAAATGACCAATTCAACATCGGTTCCCCGAAACGAAGGCAAAAAATATCAATCAGCTGAACAACAAATCATTCCATATCTTATTTTTTGTTCTGAGAAAAATTAATTTTGTAATTAACAACGCTACCTTCAATTAAAAACAAAGTGAACCAACCAAAAAACAAAAACAAACAAAACAAACGTGTAAAAAACATTTACTTAAAATATTAGCAAAGAAGTTTTTACAGGTAAAAATGTCGGTCGAAACTATTGGGAATTGGAAATTTCATATTTCATAGATGCAATTGTTTTCTCATTGGCAGTGTGGAAAACTGCTGGGTTTGGTACTGATGAGTACTCATGAAATGGCCCTAACGTACTTCTTTTCTAATTCTTTAAATAGACTAGTTTGCGTGTAATTATTCAAACTTTGAAGCAGTTCTTTGCAAGCCGTTTTCTCGTGCTCGCTAAGAAGCTGCGTGTCGAGTGAAAAGCGTTTACTGCGGCTCATCAAGCCGAGTAAATCCAAGGCGAGCTCAGGGTTATCGCGCACGTGATCGCGAAGCACGCGGATCAAGTCGCCCATCAATTCAAAACCCAACTCCGATTCGTGTAACTTGGCGATGCGATCCGGGCCGAGGAATTCGATGTAATTCAATCTGTTTTGGGGCTCCATTTGCCGCCAATCGCGGACAAACTGGACGCTCGAAACTGGAATTCTAAACGCGCTCTGCAAATAAAATTTGTTATATTTAAGAAAAATAATTATTTTTGGTGAATAAAATCACTTTTTTTTGGGTTTCGTGATTTTCCACGCGTTTTAATTCGTTTTTAATCCTCGCTGAAGTGTTCCACACGCTTTTTGGTTGGACCCTGATCGTGTCTGTCTTGTCCAGGGGATTCAAATGCGCCGCGTTGACCATATCCCTAGAAAGAACGAGGAAAAATGTCGATTTTTTTTTATGTAATTTGTGTGTACCATTTATGGCGCTCACCTGAAATCCTCGTACGTCGGTACTTGTTGATTTACGGCACGAAACTTGGCTTCGTTTTGCTGCCAATAACGCACGTCGTCTTCAATCGCTTTCAGGACATCTTTCTCTAGTTTTCCGAAGTCGGGAATTGATTGCTCCATTCCGTAATTAAATATTGCGTCTCACATACCTGGAAAAATAATTTTTGTGTTTGAATTATGTCTGTAGTTGGATGATGATTAATTACCGAATGTTGTTACTGCCTTACCAGCAGTGCAATACGTAACAACAAACCAAAACATGACAATGCATAATTACAGGATGAATCCACGACTCTGATCAGGCGCATCGTTCTGTCTGTAGGTGGACATTGAGGTATCGCCATCTATTGGGAAAAACTGTAAACTGATATTCTTTTAAACTGATACAAATTTTGTTTTTTGTGACTTTGGGTTCATAAATAAATTGGTGATTTAATCCATGTAATTGAACACGTTTTTAATAGCATGAAAAAAAAATTTGCGATCGAATTAAAGTATAGATGTTGAAATTCTACACTGCCAGCAGAATTCAATTACATACTTCAAACATTTTCCCCCCACCATAACCGGTCCATAAAAAAACAAAATATTCTCCGATAGCACGAGGACTAATGAAAAAACAAACACACCTTTCATTCATCATTGGACTCCACCAACCGACCATGAAACGCTTCCAAAAATGCGCCATGACCAACAACCAAAATAGAAAAATAATCATAAAACCAAACAAAAAAATTTCTTCATCAACCACAATTAATTCGTCATAAAATTCGACAAATTTCAATATTCGCAGCACCCAAAGTGTCCAACCCATGTTCCAAAGCCACCATACTGATCCTAGTGATGTAACTGAATGAATAAATAAATAAATTAATTTAAATTAATTTCTTTTGGACTTGTTTATATTTCCAGCCTTGATTGCATCTCATTTATATTTGTTTTATATTTCTTTTTTTCCTTCCCCAAATGGCAAGGACAGCCAGCTGGTATTCGAAAAAAAATATACACACATGTGGCAGGACTGGACCAGAACTATTGTAGTATGTAGCAACATGCACAAATAAATAAAAAAAATTATAATTATTAATTTTCTTGTAACTCAAAACAACAGTAGTTATGCAATCTTGTTTATTACGTAATAAAATTAATTACAAGCAAATAAAATCGTTTTATTTTACATTTTATTAATGAAAAAATCAAATTGTTTTGATTTATGTGCTCGAAAAATCCAAACTAAATCCATTAATGCGAGATTTAAACGTTGTCAACGTTGTCTATGCGGCTATTACGTAATGTGTGTGTCCCTCCCTTGATGGAAATCTGCTAACCCACAAGGAGAAAACGAAACTTCCTTTCCATGCTGGTTCGCGGCTCACAGCACAGGAGATCAATCGTTAGTTATTTTCGCAAAAAGGAAGATTAACATAATGACAATGTTGAAATCAGCATCAATTCTCATCCTTTTCATTAGTGTGATATCGGGTAAGTTGAATTATTCCTCGATTTGCTGTTTTGGCGCGATAAAATCAATAATTCGTGTAGAAATCAGTAAAGATCTCTCGTAGAATGCAAAAACAATTTATGCAATAGTTTTTTCCTCATTCTTTATTCTCTTCCTGAGGGATGACCTTGCAATGCTGCGTATCTCAAGTCGGGGTGTGGCACCGAACAAGATTGAATTTCATATTTTTTGGTTTTATTAGTTTCGGCCCAGTTTGATAATCCGTTGATGAAATATCTGACGGAACATTACGACGGATGCTCGGCCGATGACATCAAAAAGGCAGCAACTGAGTTTATGACCTGCACGGTCGACATGCAGAACCAAATGAAGGCGATGCCCAGACCCGTCAACCGTAATTACGACAGAGACGCCAAACAAATATGCACGTGAGTACTTCAGGGGCGGATCCAGGGGGGCCATACGGGCCCCCTGGATCCAAAAAATTCCCATTTTTTAGACCAAAAAAATCCCATTTTTTAAACCAAAAAAATCTCATTTTTTAGACCAAAAAAATTCATTTTTTAGACCAAAAAAATTCATTTTTTAGACCAAAAAAATTCATTTTTTAAACAAAAAAAATTCATTTTTTAAACAAAAAAAAATTCATTTTTAGACCAAAAAAATTCATTATTTAGACCGAAAATATTAATTTTTTAGACCAAAAATAATTCATTTTTTAGACTAAAGAATTCATTTTGAAGGCAAAAAGAATTATTTTTTGGCCAAAAACATTCAATTTTTGTGTGGTCATCTCTTGTCCATTTTCTGGATCCACTCTTCCGCAATTTCAATCATAAAATTTATTTGTTGCCAAACAGATTCGATTTTAGCAAATGTTTGAGCAAAATGGGCAAGGTTTTGCAAAAATGTATGTCACCTGCGATGTACAAGGAATACTTCACCAACCCAGTAAAAATCATCGTTGGGGCGCAGAAATACGCATGCGCAAACGACGGCAAACCGTTGCAAGGTATTTGAAAATATCCCTTTCAAATTTGTATAATCAATTCCATTCTATTCGTAGATTTGCTGGACAATGGCATCCCATGTTTCACTGAAGCCAAAGAATCTGTGATGGGCTGCAATCAAATGATTAGCGAATTCGGTCACAAATATTCCGAAAAAGAATTTCTTTTGAAAGAAAGTTGCGAGTACGATTAAAACCATCAACACACGAGCAAAAAAAAATTTATTGCATTGTTTCCTATGTTCCAGTGACCTCGACAAGATCGGCGCGTGCTTTGTCCATAGCTTGGACACGTGCAAAGACAAAACTGCGACGAATTTCGTGCGAGGCATCCTCCAGAGTTCGCTCGAGGAGACGGATTGCCGAGATATCTCGCTGGTAAAGGTACCAGACTCGTCCACTTCGCTTTCAGCGTTCAATTTCTTACTCGTTGTTGCTGGAATGTTCGCCCTGCTCGTCAATTCGTAGTTGAAGGGTTTTTTTTCTTCACCGATGTGGCCTTTTGATTATTTTTAACTTGCAGTGGGTGTAAAAATAAAATGGAGCTGGGAACCAGATGGAGAAATAAATACTGTACTTAGAATTAAACTGTAGATTAGAGAATACTTGAAGAAGGATCCGTTTTGTTTTTAATTTTTATAATTTGTAAATGTGCCTAATAAAATGAAGTTATCAAAACTGTAATTTAAATCTTCAATTAAATGGACTGTTCAATCAGGATTTAATTTTAATTTCCAACTAGTAAATCCACTCTACCACTCCTACAGCACTTCGATTCAGCTTGATGCTTACTGGTTAATAAAAATGTAATAGCGAACAAATGCGAGCCACATGCCATCACATGAGTTCATTGGGAACTTCTCTTAAAGTGGAGATTGTTTACAAATCTTTTGTCTGGTCATCTTATCGTGTTTTGTTTGTGTGCAGAGAAGCCTGCTATTATTCGCCGTAAAACAACGAATAAACTTTGTTTTCACATACAGTGGAACCTCGCATAACGAGCATAATTCGTTCCGGAGTCTTACTCTTAATGCGAAACACTCGTTAAGCGAAA
>JAQIXU010001826.1:0-14902 GCA_034701245.1 Strigamia transsilvanica | reverse complement strand
GTTCGTGTCCGAATAAATGGCGTTTTTCAGTTTTACTTCTCGGTGTCAGCTTCTGTTTTCGGTCCCATTCCTCAACATAAAGCTTGGTACCTGACAAAGTCTTTGTATGGACTTCATCAGAGTGGTAGATGTTGGTTCCAAACCTTAGATTCAACTTTAATAGATTTGGGTTTTGAAAAGGTTTTGGGATGCAATTGCGTATATTCCTTTGATAATCGTGCGCTTCTATTAGTTTATGTAGACGACATGGCCCTTTTCTGCAACAATGTCGATACCCAGTCTGAAGTTATCCGTATGATATCTGGTCGCTTTAGTATTGTCGATCTTGGACCGGTATCCAAGCTATTAGGTGTCGAGTTCCTAAGGGAAGGGGGTAAAATTCTATTACACCAAAGAGTGTTTATCAAGAAGCTTGCGCAAGAATATAATATAACAAGAAATAATCTAGTGAAAACTCCTGTAAGTGTAGGGACGTGTCTGGATAAGTGTAAACCAGAGGAAAAGGATACTGAATTCCCATACAGGTCACTAGTAGGTAGTCTAATGTTCTTGGCTAGTCGGACCAGGCCTGACATACTTTATGCGGTGACTTATTTAAGCCAATTTAACGAAGATTCACTCTATTAAGCACATAAAAGTTCTATTGCAGATACTTCAGTATGCAGTGAATACTGCTGATTATTGTATAGATTTGTCTGTTTGTAGTGATATGAGTTTATGCACCTATACCGATGCTTCATGGGCATCAGACATGATACACTGCAAAAGCTTTGGTGGCTTTATTCTCTATCTAGGAGGCGCAGTGATATCATGGGGGTGCAAGAAGCAGTCGGCCATAGCTTGTAGCTCCATGGAATCGGAGTACATGGCCATGGTCCATGTAATTAAGGAGGCATACTGGATATCCAGTATATTTGAAACTTGTAGTCTCCTAGAGATGGTCAATGTACCGACTATCTACTCCGACTCCATGGCGGCAATTCAATTTTCAGCTAATGACATAGAAAACTCGAGAACGCGCCATATCCGCATTAGGTATTATTTCGTACAAGATTGGTACGAAAAAGGTTATTTCACCATTTTCAAAATACCCGGTGAATGGAACACTGCGGACATATTCACAAAATGGCTAAGCGGAGATCGTATTAGGATGCTCTGTCAGAATGTTTTCGATGTCGCTTAGTTTTATAACCAAGTTTACATTGTGGGGGTGATTGTGGGTACACTGTTTTTTTTCTTTTCTCTAGTTTATTTCCTTCTCGTTTCGTTTGGTTAAGAACCCTTTGGTCAAGAACCTTCAAACTATTACAACCGTCACATTTATACAAGATAAAAATTGTAAACGCCAACTGGTGGCAAAATACATTAATTCACATATAAAACTTTACAACAAAAAGGATCAAAATATAATTAATACAAACATGCATCAAAGTATAAACCAATTTACAAATTATAAAGTATTTACAAAAGTCCAACAACATACAAATACATGAAAATATCTTTCTTAATCGCATCTACCAACACTCGTTATTTTTAACCAATCGGGACCCTCCATTCCCGATGTCTTCCACCATGCTTCTTCTAACTCTCTCGTAAAAATGCAAGTAACTTATCACCGCTATAGAAATTAATAATCCCCATAATTCGAAACGTATTAGTAACCATAAATCATTCCGTTATCTGCACTCATTCGTTTTTGAATGCCTGTTTCCATCCCGGCAACCAAACTTGTTGTTTCAAGATGGCGTCCAACAATCATTGCACCCCACCAAGATGAGCTTCTAAACCTTCTCACACGCAATCGGCACTCAGGATCATAATTGTAAGTAGCTAGACTCATTTATTACTACCCAGTGCATACTCGAAAATTCTATTCATTGTTTTTAAACCAAGACTTGGCGCTCACTTTCATAAGCGCTTAACCACCATGGCAAGGTGTGGTGATGAGATGTTGGAAGTTTACGAAGAAAAAAGTTCGATGGCTGAATGGAAACATGAGCTGAAGCAAGCGTTGGTATGGGATGGCATTGAGTTTGACGAGACTTACGAGGACGGGCAATGCATCGTTTCAAAGAGGGGCGTGATTTATACGTCTAAGAATAGGCAGTTTCATTATTGTGCAATTGGGTACCCCATGAGCTTTTCAGGGCCGGTGCAGACGGAGATACGAGCTCTGGGGGTCGCGAATTGGACTCGAGAGGAGTTGGTGACCAGAATGTGGGGGTGATTGTGGGTACACTGTTGTACATTGTAGACTGGGTTTTATAATGTTACATAATTATAGTTTAATTTATTAAATGTAGATGTAACCGTTTGTATTTAATTGGATGAGGAATGCGCAAGTTGTATTTATTTAAATGCGCATACTTAGTTATATAATTGTATTAATGTCTAAACTTCTTGTCCAATCAGGGACCAGGGGTCCTAGTGACGAAAATGTGCAACAACAGGTTGTTGTTTCACATAGTCTTGTGTTATTCTCTATACCTTAGTTTGTATAGTGCCAGCACATCTCAATAGATGGTGCTGGTAATTTTGTAAAATAACTTCCAGATTCCATCAATAGATGGCACTGGCTATTGTTTCTTTGTAAGTGTTTTAACCTGATTAAATATTCACTCTTCTTACTGTTTTCACCATGAGTGGACTGGTTCTTTGGCTCCTGGATTTTCACCTACAATTTTCATCTAGAATAATGTTAGGAAAACATTATTCTAACCTGTGAAGTAGACCTAGAACAATGGGTAGTGTTTGTCTTTAGGATTCATACATTTGTGCTTCATTTTTATGCCTGGAAGGACAACTCAAGGTCAAGTAACTTGGAATTTATTTACCATGACTCTTGTTCATATTAGTTAGTGTTCTGCAGCTACATTAATGTTTATTAAGAGCTTCCACTGCATTATGTTGCCTGTTCTACCCACAGAACAGGACAGACGCTTGCGAGCGGTGTTGGCTTGCATCGCCAAGAAGAACGTCACAGTGAACAGGGAGAAGTGTGTTTTTGGCGTCAAACGGATCAAATTTTTGGGTCACATCATCGACGCAGAGGGCATACACGTCGCCGACGACCGCATCGTGGCAATTGTTCAGATGACACCGCCGCAGAACAAAAGCGAACTGCGTAGTTTTTTGGGCACCGTCAACTACTTGGGCCGTTTTGTCCCCGACCTTGCTACATTGGCCCACCCACTGAATGAACTATTGAAACACAGGAGCGAGTACTTGTGGGGCCCGCCTCAAGAAACATCGTTTTTGGCATTGAAGACAGCACTGTCCGCGACCCCAGTTCTTGCATGGTTCGACCAGTAGAGGGAAACAGCCATTTCCTCAGACGCATCAAGCTACGGGGCAGTACTGAAGCAGAAACAACCCGGGGGAGAATTTCGCCCCATTGCTTACGCCGCGAAAACATCCACGGCAGCACAGAAAAATTGGGCCCAAATTAACAAAGAGGGCTACGCCCTTACGTGGGCGTGCGATCGCTTCCAAGACTTCATCACCGGCATCCCGTTAATTTTAGAGACGGACCACAAACCGCTGGTCCCAATTTTTATGACGAAGCCTCTCGATGAACTGACGCCCAAACTTCAGCGGATGCGACTACGACTGCAACGACACCAATACACCGTTGTCCACATCGCCGGAAAAGATTTGGGCCTTGCTGACACACTGCCACGCCGACTGCTCAACGACACCGACGGAGACTACGATTTGGACAAAGAGATCGTTGCATATGTCCAGCATGTCGCTGAGAGCCTACCTGCTTCCGATGAGCGACTCCAACAGATTGTCGAGTTACAACGGACCGACGAAATCTGCCGGACACTGATTGATTACGCCCAATCTGGCTGGCCCGCAAAAAACAAGGTCTCGACAGCGGCGAGAGAATTTTGGCAACATCAGACAGACATGACGGTGGATTGCGGACATCTACTCAAGGCGTCACGCATCATTATTCCGACATCACTCCGCCCCAATATCCTGGCGAAACTCCATGGCGCTCATTTGGGGATTACGAAGTGCCGCGCATTGGCAAAACAGTCCGTTTGGTGGCCGGGGCTCTCCAAACAACTTGAAGAATTGGTCAAGACATTCCCAGAATGTATCAAAGAGTCTCCAAATCGACACAAACCACTCCTGCCATCAGAGTTTCCGGACAGGCCATGGCAGAAGATCGCTATGGATTTGTTCAAGTTGGAGTCCAAGTGGTATTGTTGCATAGTGAGGCAGGACAGTAAAGCCCACCCACAAAAACCCTCAGCTCTTAAAACGCTACTTCAACCACAAGTCTCCAGATAACGAATGGAAGAGTCTAAGGACATTGGTTACAGTGGGAGATGGAGAGACCGGACCAATACAGAGGGCCCTTTTGCCAAAAACAGAGGTGCACTTTGGGATTGTGGCCAGGTGACCCACATTCCACAGGCCAACCCCTTCAGTCAGTTCCAGTCAGACAATCACTTGTAGCAGTACATTGATTCATGCCATAGTTTTTAGCTTATTGAGTTAGAATTGACATTTTTGTTAAGATTAAAGCATTTGATTTGATTTAAAATTACCACTCGATTCATTCTTTCTTCTACACACTCCCACAAATGATAGGACCAAAAATAGACTCGCCACAATGGTGCCGTTGACCAGTCACTTTTGAGTGAAAATTAGTTGCTAGGAATTATTTTTTTTTGCCTAATCATTTTTTTTTATGTGTGAATTTTTGAGTATTTTGTGTTTTTATGAGTTTTTACAAAAGCTTTGGCGCAGATCAAGGCAACACTAAAACCTGAACAGCAAAACGGAGAGCAGAAATGAGCGCAGGCGACAACCGGATGACGTCAAAAGTCAACATGGCGGTGCAACACATCGATACCACGATGCAAAGGCCCAAAAACGATAATAGCGGACGCCACAGCACTCAGATCGCTCCTGACACAACTCGAAATGATACAAGAACACTAGGTAAATATGCAAAATCAAACACAAAAGCAAATTAGCACTAGCTATGTTAGGGCATTTTGGACCTTTTAAAGTGGTTTTCGCTGCTTTTTAAGTGTTTTAAAACGCGTTTTTCAGCGTTTTTGGCACTTTTTCGGGCAAAATTTCTTTTGTTCGAGAAACTGACCACATGGTCATTGGGCCTAATCACGATTTTAGTGATTTATTTTGCTGGCAACAGTTTTTCGTTTTGTGTGTGGAGAAAGAACAGTGGTTTAACACATTGCATTTTTCCACTTTTGGTTTATTTTGTGAAATTTTATGATTTTTATTGCATTTTTTTTTATGGGAAATTTTTCTAGAAAATTTTTTTGGGGTTTTCAAGAGCACAATTAAATATTTGGGAAAATCTTATTTTGAGTTATCACGGACCCGTCATTTGACTCCCAGTGTATTTAAAAAAATTTCATTTAATTTTTCATTTATTTTCATTTAATTTCCTCCAATTTTATTTATTTTCAATCCCTTTTATTATTTATCTATTTATTCTTTAATTTTCTATTTTCTGCACCTGTGCATGAGTCACAAGTCAAACTGTGATGTATGTGCGTGCAAATATTTGAATATTCCCCATAATTCATTATGATTCACTCCCCGCAATTAATAGAATTGCCCTAAACTATACAGTACATAGTTTGACCCAAGTTTGAGAGAGAGAGAATGTACGTGACTTTTCACATGAGATGTATTGTTTTGAGCTGGTCGTAATTCAGATGTCACAACAAGATATTTGCAAGCCTGCAGCTACTAACCAACGCAAAGGGTCGTAACCAATTCAAAGGGAATAAGTAGTTCATGTGAAAACATGTTGGAATTGTTTAGTGTTTTTGAAAGCATTGAGGTTGACCTCCGGAATCAACCCCAACATTCCAGCAAGGCCGGCGCAACACGACAGCGTAGTATATTCCTACCCAGCAGTGAAGCCCGCCTCGTTAATCTCAGACGCCATAGAAAATTACATCATACGTCATGGCGCCGATTTCATCATCATTTTTTAGTTAGTTATTCTTTGTTTGGACCCTATTTAGCGCCTTTCTACATTCGAGTAGAGTGTTTTAAAGTGTTGCTATTTATTTTTATACCTAATACCGTGATATTTCTCCTCATTCTGGACCGTGTTAAAACAACAAGTGTGTCTTTACTGCGCGACATTTTAGCAGCGAGATTTTATCATTGTTTTAGGTGTCTGTACTGCGCGGTACCAATATTTCGTTTACGTACAGGGTAAGGTATAATTTAATGAGTACAAATGGACTAGAAGTTTGTGCAGCAACGTGGTCAAACATGGCGCCCAGGTGTCTCATTTCCACAACGCCATATTCTTCAACTCTACTAGTATCCGGGTTGTGAGTCCGCCCAAAAATATAAATAAGGTATTCACTACATAAACGGAGCGCCTTGTGACCAGACTACCTATATTTGACGGCCACATTTCGAAGGGGCATCCGAGAGCCTAAAAATCTGCTGTTACAAGACCGAGAATAATTCCAAAATTTCTCATCTATAAACCGAAGTGTTATAGAGTTCTGGTTTTTAGACTCTTTTGTCAAGAAAAGACAGAAAATTGGGATTTAAAATATTTTGTATTGTTTTCGAAATTTTGACCTTTGTTTGGAAAGGGGGAATGCAGATGCGAATTAGTGTTAATCTTCTGACTCACCCCAACTTAGGAAATTTGTGGCAGTTGAGGGTTGTCTCTTTTGTTTTAAGAGGGATTAACTTGGCTGTGGAATTCACTTCTTTTGAACAGGAAGATAATTTTTAAATTATTTTTCCCCTTCTAGATGGAATTCAGTTTTGGCTTTTGTTGGATTTTGAATTTAGGTTTTAGGGATTGTTTCCAGATGGGACTTTGAGTTTTTAACTTAGGGCTTTTGTCTTGGGAAATTCCTTTTTCTTGTGGATTGTTTGTTTATTGGGCACGTTATTTGTGCAGATTTAGTTAAGATTTTGATTTGAGTTTTGGGTTTTTCAACTCAGTTTCAGTTTTGGTTTAAGATTCTTTAGATTTGCTTTTAGTTCAGGTTGCTTACCTTTCAAAAAATAGAGAATTTAGGCCTACTTGAAGTAGAATTTAGGGAATTGTTAGTTAATTGGAATTTATTTGTGGTAGATTATAAACCTGAGAATTTAGAGATGGTGCAACCGGATATGCCAATGACAGTACTCATTTCTTTAATTCCCAGATTCACTGGTCGTTCGAAGCCAGGAGCTAGTATTAATTCCTTCATTAGCGAGTCAAAGGCAGTGGCGGCGGCCAATCGTTGGGTTGATGCAACTACATGTTTAGTTATGAGGTCCAAGATGACGGACGACGCCAGGGCATGGTTAAACTCCTGTCCAATTGCTAGTGAGTGTGCCGTATTAAATGATTTCATTGATTTATTGAGGTGCAGGTTTGGTAGAGAAGAGACTGCGAGTGTTATACTCCAGCAGTTCTACCAGGCAGTGCAGCGAAAAGGTGAGACAGCGGGGGCTTTTGCAGCTAGGTTGCAGGGGATGCAAACCAAGACATTGGTGGAATTTCCTATGGCCGACGAGACAAAGGACAAGGCATTGTTGCAAATGACTTGGGCCGTTATATGTTAGCAACACAAAAGTAGCTGTTCCAGTATTTCTCCGTATACATAGAACAACGTTTTTAAAAGCATACGCTTCACGCCTCGAATCCTAAACACTCTCCTTCCTTGTTTGTCTCTTCCAGGGCTTCGCATTCTGCAGTTTAAAAGCAAACACTGGTACAAGTGGGCTTCCGTACATGTAATCAACCGCTTGGCTTCATAACTCGCTTGCATTCATATCTAGCTATTTGTAATAAAGAATCCGTGTCTTTCTCCAAACTGGAGTTTATTCGAACTGAACTGTACAGGTTAAGATTTCTTGTTCGACTAAAAATTTCACATTTTTACAGACTTAAGACAGCAGCATCATAAAATTATTATTCACAAATATAGCGCACTCTCGTGAGGCATTTCAATATAACATAAAATACAATTCAGTACATAAATTCTTCACAAACTTTCACAGTACGCAAAATTCAATTCACACAGTTTCATTAACACTCATCAACCATCAGTAAACTAAGTTCTTTATTATTATCTCCCAAATAAAACATTCAAACCGTTATGAAATGTCTCCTCCAATCAGAACCGACTTCCGATTACCTCTACTGTCTAGTATCACACACCCTCATTTCCCTTTCACAATCCCCCAAAATACTTGAGTAATTCTTATTAATGTTCGTCTTCACCTACATTCAATTAGTACAGTCAATGTTTATTATTACCGGAGCTCCAAGCGAACTACCGAATTAATTTGAGAGACTTATGTACTGTGACACAAGACCTTCTCTCCTTCATCCGCTCGACCAATGAGCACTCAGCTCTGTCTGTTCACCCGAACCTCCGAATCCCAATCGCATCACACGAACATCTCGCATTCGATATCGCTGCGTGACAAATTGTGACGTCAGAAGCTCAACTCCCTCACCCACAATGCCTCAACACCATCTTTTCCATTTTCCCAACATGGCCACCACTGGAAACTTCGCGCCTACGCTCGCGCTCCTCATTCTCTAAAGAATCCACATTCATCCCGATTTACTTTCCAACTACTCAGATATGTATTTTCAAACCCCGTTAATTCCGATTCTTTAGATTATGGCTCTCTTTTCAGCGTGAATACTCTACAATCGCCACACCCATGCCGCTCACGACACGCATTTGATTTTTGCCATTCATCGAGCATCTCCCGATCTCTTCTTCGTTATATAAGGTTTGTCTCGTCTTTCACTGCTTTCCCCATCAATCCCAGATCTCTTCTAGAATTCTTATTAATATTTTTAATGCATTCCATATTCCACAGCCACTCTCGCCATTCTCTCCACGATTCGTTCCGTCAATCGTCACCAGACGCCTCCCCGATCGTCTCCTCATCAAAAATTAGTAACTATCGCTTTTTCTCCAATTCCTAACCCGACACTTGTGAGGCGTCGTCAAGGAATTCTTTTCTCATTAGATAAGCGCCTTTTGCTTTCGTATTTTTAATAACTCGTATTAAAAAGCATAACCTTTTTTGTTTACAGATTCTCGATATCATTCCAAGAAGCGACCACAATTGCTACATTTCAACTTGTCTCTCCTTTGCATTTTTTTGTTGCAAATTCTTCCGTGGTCTGGATTGCTATTTGCAACAGCATTACTAGCCAGGTTTAAGAGTGAGTGGGTTGAGAGGGGATCTTGCGAGGGCAGTGATTCACCACGACACTTTTCCTTTATTTAAAGATTGTGTCGAGTGGACCACTCGCCAAGAGCTTGAACTCGCTCACCTCATCTCTGAATCAGCTGACTCTTTGGCGAAATTGGAAATTTCGGCTGCTCAACAACAGCCAAAGCCAGTCAAACCAAAGAAGGAAAAGCCTAAAACCCCAGAAGTCAGTGTGGCAGCGCTAATTGAAAAGTTGAGGCTAGACTTGCGTGGTGAGTTTAAAAAGGAAATAAATGTTTTGGCTGGTGGGGTCCAAACTCAAAAGGGACCAGACAGAGAATGCTACAACTGTAAAAAGGTTGGGCACTTTGCCGCTAAATGCCCAGACAAAGAGGTCAAGTCATCTAGACAGTGTTCTTTTTGTGGCAAAAAGGGCCACACTGTGGATTTTTGCTTCACTAAGAATGGGACCTACAGCAAACAAAACAGTGGTAACCAAAATGGCGGAAACCAGAAACCTGGATTCCAAAATGGCGGACAACAGCAGAATTTTGGTTATGGAATGCCAAACTGGGGTTACCCTCAGCAGGGAAGCCAACAGGGCGGCAATTTTCAGGGTTATGGACCACCAAATTATTGGGGGGGTCTTAATAAAATTGGCTTTCAGCCTAATTACTTTCATCAAAACAATGGGGGTAATGACAGCAGTAGGCACAATGAGCAGAGTGATGGCCAACAGGGTAATGGAGGGAACCAACAACAGGGGACCGACCAAAACAATGCGGGACCATCAGTTCTGGTCCAGGTTGGGCAACAGACGTTGAGTAATGGACAACAAAACGTCCAAGATTCTCGTTATGTACCTAGCCAGCCACCGTTAAACTGATTGGGCAGTCGAGGTCTGGACCAGACAGCGACGCAGCCCAAAATCAGAGAGAAATTAACAATCAAGTTGAAGAAATTTTGAATGATAGAAGGATTTCATCGGAGGAGATTATCTCAAGTCCGAATTGGGATGATCCGTATTTGTCCATGGACGAGTACGACGAGGTCATCCGTGCTTTTGGTTCGGTGAGCAGTTATACTAGGTTGGGCGATGAAATTAAGCCATCCCCTTCGTTTGATATAATTGGCTCAAATGCACATATTATTGATTCTGAATTTAGAAGAAATGTTGTTGATATTGATAATTTTGTTGGTTCTGATTTTGTTGTTGGCACTTCTAGGTGCGATTTTAGTGATAATTCTTGTGATTTTGGTGCTCATAATTGTGCGAAGACTTAAAAATTGACTGGCATTAACGATGGTAGCTGCTTAGGCGCATACAGATCTAACGTAAGCTCCAGCTCGAATGACGACTCAGGTTCAGCCAGTAGTGCAAGTTTAGGGAGCAATTGTGATTTGCATTTTGTTATTGATGGTTTGACAACGTCGGTTTGTGATTTTAAGAATTTGGTTCATAGCTTTAGGGACTCGGTTTGCAATTACCAGTTTTCAATTTGCGAATCCAGAGATTCCGAGTGTGAATCTGAGACTTCAGTTAGTTTTGACCGTATTGATTGTTTTGAAAGGACTGCACTTGATAGTAGGCAAAGCCTTAATGCCCGCAGAAACCACAGAAAACGGGGCAACGATAAGAGTGTGCGAGTCCTAATTGTTTGAACCTTGGTATTTTAGAGGGAACTACTTTTGACAGCAGGCAAAAGCCTAATGCTCGCAGAATAAAAAACGAGGCAGTGACTAATTGTAGGGTTCCTAGTTTTGTAGATATTGTTGATTTTGGTATTTTGAATTGTAGATTGTTCTTTGGATTCATGATAGCATTGTTTGGTATGTTATTGATGAGATTTCATTGTTTGGTATTGTTTTTGGAGGAAACTACACTTAAGAGTAAGCACAAGCCTAATGCTCGCAGTATAATAAACGGAGCAACGACAAAGAGTAGGGTTCCTTGTTTTGTTGATCGTGATGATCTTGATCTTGTTTATTTTGATGTTTTGGAGGGAGGCATGTTCAACAGTAAGCAATTGCCTAATGCTCGCGGTATAACAAACGGAGCAACAACTGAATGTACAGTTCCTGATTGTATTAATTTTGATTATTTTGGGGGAACTCCATTAAGTAGTAAGCGAATGCCTTATGCTCGCAAACGGGGCAGCCATTGAAGGGAAGGTTTATAATTGGGTTAATGACAAGGATTCACTGCAAACACCAGATAACAGTGATAACAGCGAACCTTTGGAATTGACAATTGTTAATGACATTTTGGATTTAGTTGAAATTAATGAGACCACACCGTCGACATTTCGACCTAAGCAACAAGTTACAAGTTTGTATTGGGTAGTGGTGAAGATTGGTGGTATTGACCTTAAGTTATTATTGGACTGTAAAAACTGGGAGTTTTAAATGGTGTAAAACTAAATACTTTGTGAAAATTGTTATTTGAAAGAACAAGAAATTAATAATTGTCGCACCTGCCAGTGTGTATTGTTTTGAGTTTTCCCTTTGACCCCTTTTTAAACCCTCTCTTTTTGTATAATTTCTAAGAATTTCTAAATCCTCTTTCCTATATAAACCATGTTTTTTTAAAGGAATAAAGTAGTACAAAGTTTAACTTCAAACCAGCAAGTTGTGTTATTTTTACACCTGGAAAGAATAGTTTGCATTCAAAGGAAAAAGGAGACACTTTTTCAACAGGAAACCGGACAGCAAGAAGTGGATTTGCAGAGCCATTTTTAACAGAAGAATTTGGGAGAAAGCACAGTTTTTTGTGGAGAATTTCACACGGTGCCGAAACCCGGGAATTTATTTGAACCTGGACTGAAAAACTGAAGGAACTGTGAGTGTTAAACAAATTTTGTAAAAAAAAATGGCTGAAATTGATGAAGTGAAGCGTCGGCGCACGACCGCGCGAAACGCCTACACCCGGTTGACCAATGCGACGTGCGGACTGCTCGACGAAATGCCAATTGATTTGAAAAAACTGAATCGCCACAAGGCTCAATTGCTGGCGAAAAAAGAAATTGTGCCCCAAATTAATGGCCGCTGTCCCTGATTTCATAGCCAATGGGTTCGCTCAAGATGAAATAGACGATGAAACCGACATTAAAGCTTTTTTTTAAATATTTGAACAAAAAAATTGGGCTACGAGAAAGAACTGCAGACGCAAATAATTATGGCAAAGAAACAAATCAAGATGAGAAAAACGCAACGCGAACTCCGTAAGTATGCAAAAAATCAAGAGTGGGTTAAAAAGAAAACAATCGTGCCAGCAGTGTCAGCACTCTCAATTAATACAAATGAATGCATATTTTGTGAAGTGACCGAACATGTGACGGACGCGTCTCCACGGCCGCCACGTAAACGAAGAAGAAATTGCACGAGGGCGGGATGTTGTTTTTTGTGCCTAGACAAAGGACATCGAGTGACAAAGTGCACGGCCAAAAATAAATGCAAGAAATGCAGCCTGCAACACCATATGCAGCTGTGCGAGGATGATGAAAAAGAAGACATCAAAGCAACAGCGGACGTCGAAAATAATTTCAATCAATTGTATTTTTAGGTTTTGATAATGGATGTCGAGATCAAAACAAAACGAAAAACGGTACAATGCTTTTTCGATGGAGGGAGCCACCGGACATTCGTCACCGAGCAATTGTCTAACGAATTGGATGCACCGGAAGTCGGTCAACAGGCGATGACCATCACTCCGTTCGGAGAACGAGACACAAAAACGACAACTCGTAAGCAGGTAAAAATTACGCTCCGAGCTCGAAACGGAAAAGAAGGATGCATCGAGGTCAACGCCATCGTAGTGCCATGGATCATAAGCTCCGTAGTAAAGCCAATCCGTGCAGATGTGCGTACACTGTTGAATGAGCGTGGGATTCAACTGGATGAAAATCTAAACAGACAACAATGCGGTGAAGTATCAATTTTGGAAGGCACGGACTATTTTTGGAGAATCGTGAGTGGACGAATTGAGAGACTCGGGTCCAGTCTGGTAGGAATGGACACTATTTTTGGGTTGACAATACACAGGTCAAGCGAGTTGCAAACCGCAAATATCAAAAATTTGGTGATACAAGTGAATTTAGCTAGTTTCGAAGAGAAATTTTATGTTGACAATTTCATTGACAGCCATCACAGTGAGAAGGCCCTGACAAAAACGTGCGACGAGATGACACAAATATTGAAAGATGCAAACATGGAACTCACAAAATGGGTGTCAAATTCAGAGCAAGTGTGCGCCAAGATGATGCAATCAACCGCTTGCGACAAGAAGATATCTAAAGTTTTGGAATTGGTTTGGAATCTAGAAATAGACATGTTATCACTTGAAATGGGTGAATTGTTAGAAAGATTAAAAAGTGAACAAATCACAAAAGTGATTCAATTGGTGGCTAGTGTGTTTGACCCATTGGGATTTGCAGGCCCATTTAGTGTGACCGGAAAAATAATTTTTCAAAGTCTTTGGCGTCTAAAAATGGGTTGGGATAAAGAGTTGCCAGAAAAAGAACCTAAGAAATGGCAAGCCTGGAGATGTCAAACACCAATTCTTGCACAAATACCTCGATGGATGGGGTTCAGCAATGACCAATCGAACACTGAAATACATTTGTTTTGTGACACCAGCCCACTCGCTTCTGGCGTAGTAATTTATGTCAGAGTGGTCAAAAATGTTAATAATGATGTTTGTTTTGTTCTCTCTAAGTCTAAGATCGCCCCCGTGAAAACCATTACACTGCCACGACTAGAAATAATGGGAGCGCTGTTGTCATCACGATTGGTGACAAAGTTGAATAAATTGGAAACAGTTGAAATGATTTTTGACTCAAAAAATTACCGTTTGTGGACGAAACTACTCCGTGTGACAGGGTGGGTGGGAGTTTTAAATGGTGGAAAACTAAATACTTTGTGAAAATTGTTATTTGAAAGAACAGGAAATTAATAATTGTCGCACCTGCGAGTGTGTATTGTTTTGAGTTTTCCCTTTGACCCCTTTTTAAACCCCTCTTTTTCTATAATTTCTAAGAATTTCTAAACCCCCTTTCCTATATAAACCATGTTTTTTGAAAGGAATAAGTTTAACTTCAAACCAGCAAGTTGTGTTATTTTTACACCTGGAAAGAATAGTTTGTATTCAAAGGAAAAAGGAGACACTTTTTCAACAGGAAACCGGACAGCAAGAAGTGGATTTGCAGAGCCATTTTTAACAGAAGAATTTGGGAGAAAGCACAGTTTTTTGTAGAGAATTTCACATGGACACAGGCGCAGCAGCAAGTTTATTGCATATTCACACTTAGAATAAATTGTTAAAATACCGAAAAAAATTCAAGGAGAAACCAATTGACTGCAAACTGGTCGGTGTCACTGGTGACTCAATGGACTTAATTAAAATGGTCCAGGTTGAATTGGTAGCTGGTGCTTGTAGGAGTTTAGTTTGGATGTACGTTTATGGAGATGACTCCAATCCTAGGGTACTTAATGATATTTTGGGACATTGATTCATGCCATAGTTCTTAGCTTAATGAGTTAGAATTGACATTTTAGTTAAGATTAAAGCATTTGATTTGATTTAAAATTACTACTCGATTCATTCTTTCTTCTACACACTCCCACAAACGGTTCCGCGTCATAAAAGCGCGACAAAAATAGCGCGGAACAAAACAGCGCCGTCAAAACAGCGCGGCGTCAAAAC
>JAQIXU010001825.1:0-14917 GCA_034701245.1 Strigamia transsilvanica | reverse complement strand
TAAGCGGTTACTACAAAATGGTATTTTCTTTCTGCGGCAGTTATGTACGCGGTTAATTAGGGTCGTACTTGAATTTTTTCGAAAGAAGACTGAATTGCGCGCTTAATTATTTCGTGGTTAGTATGCATTCCCGTTTTGGCCTAATATTGACATGAATAAAGTTATTGTAAATTTTCAAAAATCACTTCCTGTAACCTTTAATGAAGCGAAATTGGTTATTCGACTATGACTAACCGGGGTCCTGTTCTGACGTCCGTACGGTACAGTGGTTTTTAAGAATCGGATCAATGGCGAAATCCATTGTTCCGCCATTAGTCCAAGCAAAATGCAGGATTAATGGCGGAATTATAAAATTTCGCCATCTTGTTGTCTAATGGACTCTTTGAGTTTTGCAGTTGCAAAATTCTCAATGAAAGTTTAGCATGTGAACATGTAAAAAATATTGTATCCCCAGCTTATACACTGGCCGATAAAGGATACGACGTGTGGCTAGGAGATTAATGATGTAGTTTTGAAAATACTCGTCATTGCAGTCCAAGTGTTGGGATTTCAGGTAACATTTTCTACGTTTAGATGATCATAGTTTTCCAGATAAGCAAAAAACTGGATTTTTATTTTCTAAAAATTTCATGTGTTATCATGGCATTAGTTTTCTGGTAAACATGACGTTTTGTATGAGAAAGTAATAAATTACCCATAATGCAGTTTGCTTACCTGGAACAACAAAATGGCCGTCGATCTATTTCAGTCCCCAAACAAACCAAATTTAGCACTGACAACTTTTATCCAAATGCAGAATGTATTAAGATTAGCTATAAAATGCATGTGTACATTATTTTTGTTTACACATGGTGCCATTTTTAATAGTATCAAGGTAAGTACAGCACGTATGAGCATGCCCGCGTGTTTACATTTCAGTTGGCAATGTGCAAAACGCCCAAAATCTACCTCAAACAAGTGGAATTTAGTTTTCTAGCTATAAGTACATCATTTCCAGAAAACGGCTGGCTTTTTTGTATCGTAACAATCGGTGTACCAACGATCGAGAAAGCTGAAATTGTACAAACATTACCCGACAGTTGATAAGTGGGTATCGACTCTTTACGAGAACACACGCAAATAAGGGTACCACACTCCCGGTAAAAGCGAGCAGCCGGTTAATACACGTGCTGCCCACCAACTCTGGACCCGCGACGTCCCTTGCTTTACCTACAGTCACCGACAAAGTGATAAGTGCACCCCATTTTTTCATCATTTTTCTGCAATGTATGAATGTAGAAACTTGAAATTTAAATCAATAGTGTAGAATTGTTATACAAACAAATACTGAAACTTGTGGGGCAATTGATAGACAAACCTAAAATTTATTGCAAAAAAATGCGACAAAATGATAAGTGCACTACAGTCAAACTGCAACAACTAGCAAAATTGTTTATAAAATGAACTTCTTCTTGATTACCACTCGTCAGTTAATTTTATTCCGATTCTTTTAAGTTGTTGAAACTGTAGAATTGGACAAATTAAATTCATCTGCTACTGCTACAATTGCCATTGTCAATGACATTAGGAATGTTCAACTTCTCTTGAATAGAAATTGTCTTCCGTTTAGCATCCATTTTAGAAACTGAAATTTTCCCAGTTTGTTTGTTTTACTTTCTTGTTCTATATAATGAGATCAGTCATGAGTCATGAGTCATGTGACCAATTTTTTAAATTTGTTATAACAAGGGCTTGTGAGTATTAGAGTGTTTATGAAAATGTGTTTGTTATAACGAATAATTCGCTATATTAAAATTCGTTATAGCGAATTTTTTTAACATGGGGTTCTACGGCAAACCAACCAAGTCATTTTAAAAAATTTGTAATATTAAAAATTCATTATATAGCGGTTAGTTATAATGAGTTTCGACTATCTAAATTTGAATAAACACTTCTCAGTCTAAATCTATCATGAGATCATCCACAGTGCCGGATTAAGCCAGCACAGGGCCTGTAGCAAATGTTACCAAGAGGCCCTAATGAGAAAAATAAAAATTAAAAATTTATAAGAAGATTTTTATTTTGCTGAAAAAAGCTAGATCTTAAAAAAATTATTTACACCGAAATTTTAGAAGCTAAACATTTTCTGCTCTAGGCACGGGGCCTCAGAAACGCGTGGCTCGTAGCATTTTCAACTTCTGCTATATGGCTAATCCGGCACTGATCCACCGCCCAATTCCATATTCACATGCGGTGATACAGTGTTTACCAAAAGTATATAGAATATGTTTTAGCCTTCTAACATCTACAGCAGTCAGATGGGGAATATATTACTATCCTTAAGATGGACTAGGTATATGTTAGCAACTTCGTTTTAACGACGGAAGTGGCCCTGAGATCAACTAATCTAACCGAACCTGACCTACCTAACCTAACATAACCCGACCTTACCTAATTTAAACTGGCTACCATTTGAATGCATTGCTAAAACGACCCCATCGCAAAGTCGATCAAAACCTCTGAAGATATGTGGATCTTAACAAGTAACACTGTAAGACTATTCTTAAGTAGTTTATCAAAATTTTATTTTGCTATTGACTTGCAGCACGTTTTCAAAGAACAGCTCTAACTCACTGTCTTAAATTTATATAGAATCATGCAAGACCAGTTGACAAATTGCTTGCTGAGTATGCAAATTAGTCCACACAGCACTTTTATATTGTAAGTCATTAGTTGTCACTAATTATTGATGGTTTGGGACGGAAGCGTAAAGCGGTAACAATTGAAATAATTGCAGCAAAAACAAAGCATTGCAAAGCAACAATTTACAATATGTTTTGAACAAAGATGGTGAGTGTGAACTGCAATAGGTAAAATTTATCGACAAAAACTTTATTTATTTATTTTTACAATTGATTAGTGTTCATATTTTAAATGTGGTAATTTTCAAATATTTCTCATCAATTTAATCCTCAGTCATCATCATGTCTAAAAAGTGAAGAGAAAACAATTATTTCAAAGTTAGTTACAAGTGGTCTTAAAAAATAAAAACAAATATTTTTGCTTTTGGCTTTTAGCATTTGTGGTAAACAGCAAAACTAAAACTAAAAAAATCTTTAAACAATATCTTTGGACTCTTTGACATATAAATATAAATGAATGCATAAACATCCTATTGTGAGTGTTTGGACTGTCGATGTGACCATGAGGTCACTGGACACAACACATACATTTTAAGGGAAACACACAAAAGACCGCACTGATTTACTCACAGGTATCTGAGGGTCAGTGCTCCTTCGAATGTATTTTCCATTTGCAAGAGGTGCTTGCACATCTTCCTAATACCCTGTTCACACCAAGATTTTGGATCTCATCCGACCTTGTGGATGTAAATCCATGATTGGTGTGAACACTAAACTGTTGACGTGCCCAACAACTCGATTCGCCAATCAAGTTCCCACAACTCGATTCGCGGATTGGATCGGGATTTTCCATTTAGCATCCATCACAGTGAGGTATTCCTAAAACCTGTTGTTACTAAAACTTGCTACTATTGTCTGATTGGATCAACTTTGGAACTCCATTCAGTTGGATCTGACCGAGTGGATCTAGATCCAGCCAATCTAGATCTGTTGGTGTGAACAAGGTATAAGTCAACTGCTGACCACGTTGGCTATTGACCATGTGGCCAGCGATGGCTAAAGTATTTCTAGCACGCTAAGCTTTGAAGCATGGTATCCTAGGGACGCTTAAGTCCCGATGGCCAGTAGCACAGGTAAGCTGTAATGACTGGAAGTTTCACTTGGCCAGGAACTCGGTTGTTGCGACTGTTCATTGCCGCGGCTGAGTGGAGGCTCTCGTGACACTCTGGTTACTTGTCACGACACTTTTGGCTATGTACTTCCTAAGCTGCTCATGTCCTGCGACCTGTGGTTATTTCCGGGACACTAGCTACAAGGGGCCAGTGACCGCTGTGTAGCAGATGGTCACACTACAGCATTGCAAATGCAACATATCGTTTCCAGGATAGAATTTTTGTTCCCATGATGAACCTATGTCACATCTTTTTAATACTTATTGCAATCTTATGTTTCTATGGAGATAAAAAACAGTGGTGTAAGTTATTTGAAATACCCTGCATGCAACACTGTATTTTTCATCGTCTCGATACCAGATGGGATATCGGTCATCTAAATTTAAAACTTTATCTAAGCTTATGCGTTCGATCATTCGAGACAGTTGAAAACTATTAATTTTAAGATTCAACACTTTTTATGTCGAAACATCGTCATGTTAAATCCAACGAATCAAATAGATATTTAGTACTAAGTTAATTCTTACCTCTTAGCCGAACATTGAACAATGACATAGGCCTTCGATACATTTAGAGATTCGGCTATGATAATTTTTTACACAATACGGTATACATTCCTCTGTTACATGGCAGTGGGGAGGCGGTGGATACGTGGGATACGTATTTTTGGGTTTCGGTTTATGAGTAGTAGTATGTGGATGTGGATGACCACTTGCTGTCACTAATACTATAAGAATTGGAGATTTTTTCACAATGAAAATATTATACAAAACTGAAATCTATTTGTCCAGAATAGAACTTACCAAAACACAGCGCTAGGCAAAAGGACAAAATGATTAGATGTTTCATTTTCGACGGTTGCTCGTGTTATAGGAAGAGTTTAACTAACTAAACAGCAGATGGAAGACTAACTTGTTGAATGTCGCTATTGTGGTAGCTACACCACAGTATATATAGAGATGTATTAATGGCCTTATCTGAATGGTCTCTAGCTATTACTTTTAATAGTTCATTTGTTTCAAATGAATGGATTATTAATTAAATATATAAAAATTATTTAGCAGGATATGCATTCAATAAAGAATTTTAAACAATTGATTATTACTTATCGGAGTTGATGTATATAATTAATCCAAGTGCGATTAAGCTTCTAGTCACAAAATTTTTAAGAATCAAATAATAATAAAAATCAGAATTTTTGAAGGTACTATTACTTTTAATAGTTCAATCGTTTAAAATGGAATGTTAATTAAATATAAAAAAATTATTTTAACAGGATGTGCATTCAATAAAGAATTTTAAACAATTGATTATTACTTATTGGAGTTGGTGTATATAATTAATCCAAGTGCTATTAAGCCTTTAGTCGAAAAAGGCTTAACAATTAAATAATAAAAACAATAAACAAAATCTATACTCTTCCCTACAGTTCGTACCTGGTATCCTAATTCTACATTTAATAAAATGTCCTCACAGACCCACTGAAGAAGACCCGCAATGGTCGAAAACGTTTTGGCTGTTTACATTTTAGCGTATTCTTTAATTTTGTTATTATCAATATGATTTATTGTATTAGTGTTGAATAACCTCACTAGATCTTCAGTATTATATTATTGATATTATTGATATTATTGATATTATTTTTTTCTTTGGAAATGTATTAAAACAGACTTGATCTCGTTTATTTCTGGAGGAACACCAGGCAACGCAACATGTGGGATTAGTCATTTTCTGAATATGAAGACAATTGTTGCCTTCGCCATTATTGGCTGATTTTTTTGTATTGTCACAATCGGTATATCAACTTATCGTGAATGTGTTAATGGCATAACTAGTGATCTGTGATAAAAGGGGGTTTATTTGATATGGCAATTAACTGTTTATCATTCAAAGGAATTATAATTCAGGTTATTTATTTTGGTAAATAACCAAATAAAAATAGGATATGATTTAATCCCCCCCCCCTCTAAAAGACTGTAATTCCCGGGGGGGGGGGAAGATTTTTTCGAGGGGAAATTGGGTTTTCAGGGGGAAAATAATTTTCCCCCATAAAATAAACAATGTGGTTAGAGCTCATCGCTAACGCTAATAGCCAAGTAACCAAACCAAATCTTTACGATTGACCAAGCTGAAATTGTACAAACATTACCCAACAGTTGATCATGTGGGTACACAAATAAGGGTGCCACACTGCACATTGACTAGAGCTAAATGACAGATTTGTGCCCTTGTAACCTGTGCTGACAAAGTTTCAGATACAATGCAGCTTTCCTGTTCATCTTGTTCTATTTTCTGTGTCTTACAATTACATAGGAATCAGAGTACCACTAGCAGAGGATCCACCCCAGAATGTCTAATGACAAAATGTCTAATGACAAAATGTCTAATGACAAAATGTCTAATGACAAAATGTCTAAGCCGAAATGTCTAATGGACAAAATGTCTAAGCCGAAATGTCTAATGCCAAAATCAAACAATGTCTAATGCCAAAATGTCTAATAAATTTTTTTTAAAATTTTGAAATTTGACATATACCCATACCTCGCTTTAGGATACGTTCTTGTAAAGTCGACCGCAAAGCGAAATGCCGTATAATGAATTCGGGGCCATTCCCCCTGATTCGTTAAGGAATTTTCCAACTTTTTGGCCGTACATCGAAAATGTTAGGCTGTAAATCGAGATTTAGCCATAATGGCACAAGGCCGGAATGGCGAAATGCCGTATAAAGAGCGGCCGTAAAGCGAGGTATGGGTGCACAAATTTTTTTTTAAAAAATGAAATTAATGTTTTTTATCTATGCTTTGCTGCGCTACGCATAGATCCCTTCGCTGCGCACTGGGCTGATTTCTAAACATCCCTCAAGTAAAAAAAATTGCAAATTAATTTTATTTCAAAAATTAGACATTTAGGTATTAGACATTAAGGTGTTAGACATTTCGGATTAGACATTTTGGCTTAGACATTTTGTCTATTAGACATTTGGGATTAGACATTTTGGCTTAGACATTTTGTCATTAGACATTTTGTCATTAGACATTTTGGGGACCACCCCTAGCGGATAATGATAAAAAGTGACCATTTGATCATAGTAACATATTCTGTGTGCATTAATGAACTGTCATAATTTTGGATGAGAAAAACTCAATTTAGATGTTTGGGAAAGAGATTGGCATAACTGATGTACAAGTAGGTTAAAAAAAATGAGTGGCGGTTTTGTTATGATTTGGGTGGAATTTCCAGCCCACAATAATACAGATATCAAGTCTGACAGTGGTCTATGAACTTGCTACCCTATTGCAGTATGTTAAAAGATGACTGTCAGGTATGTACTGCTATTCTTAGAGGGAAATGCTTCAAGTTTCAACTGGACTAGCCGGTTTGCTCATCCTATCGGATGAACAGTTTTTTAAGAAAGAGGCGACCAGTAATTAGTCTGAACACATGAATATATTTGAGATGTCTTTTATTGATGCTTTAGTTACAGTAAAAGATAGTCTTCTCTTCTTACGTTGATCAGGGTGGGAACAAGATGGCGTGTTCGGATCGCATGTTGGTTTGCCTTCACGTGTGTTCGTAATGGCGTCTTTTATTTCTTCTCGTCCTGTGTGGAACTGGAAACTGACTTCAGTTAGTCTTCATGTGTTGTCTAGGGGGTTTGAAGGATAATGTGGGCGTTCGACTGGTCGGGAGTCTCAACTTATTGTATTGCTCAGTATTAATGGAAGTGGCCGTGAGACTCTGATTAGGGCTATCGGGCCAATATTAGATACAATCGTCCTTGAGTGTCTTGTGGGTTGACTCTACCAATGATTTGTAATTTTACCAATTAGGGCTGGGAAAACGGTGCTTTTCGGAAGTCACATTGCTTTTGGTATGTTCTTTGTCACTCCTTGTATGTTTCATAAGGTTTGACTCGTTGAGGATCTCGGTAGGCAGTTGTTGTGGTTTGTTTGGTTGTTGGTTCAGTTCTGTCTTAAAGGCGTGAAACTCCCACCCTTATACTATATGTCACATGATCGGTTCAGCCAATCAGGCGACAAACCGAGCAACAAACATTGCCTGAGGGCGTGCACCTGGGAAGGTGAGGAGGAAACGAACCAGCGAGGGCGAGTGATGACTAAACTAACTGACCTGAATGTTGGGCATTCCTAGCTGAGCATGTGGTAACATGGGAATGTGCAATTGGGGTCACCACCGATCTTATTGAAGTTTTGGGACTGAAGCGTAAAAGGCTAACATTTGAAATAATTGCAGTTAAATCAAAGCATTGCAAATCAACAATTTACAATATTTTAAACAAAGATGGTAAGTGTGAGCGGCAATCGGTAAATTTTATCGACAAGGACTTTATTTTTTTTTTACAATTGATTAGTGTTCATTTTTTAAATGTGGTAATTTTCAAATATTTCTCGTCAATTGAATCTTAAGTCATCAGGACTTCTAATAAGTGAAGAAAAAAAATTATTTAAATTAATTTACAACTGGTCTTAAAAAACAAAAGAAATATTTTTGCTTGTGGCTTAGCATTTGCGGCAACTATCTACTTCGCTTTCAAGTTGTGCTCTATTGCCAACTTATAATTATCATTTACAAAACTAAACTAATCTTTAAAAAATATCTTTGGATTTTCTAACATATGAATATATACATAATGACACTACTGTGGGTGTGTGATCAGGAGAGTACCATGAGGTCACTGGACACAACACACATTTTAAGGAAAAGATAGAAAACACAGCACTGGCTGTTCACAGGGGTCAGTGCTCCTTCGAGTGTATTTCCCATTTGCAAGGGGTGCACCTCTTCCTAAATCTTAACTGCTGACTATGTTAGCCATTGACCGCGTGGCCAGCAATACGTTTTTGTAACATATCTAAGAAAAGCCTACTTCTTCAGCTATAAATTAAAACATAAAATATACAGAGTTGTAGCCAATTCAATTCTGAACAAAACAGGTTTGGTTTAGAAATTTATCGAAGCCTTTCTTAAGCAAACAAAATGTATGGAAAATGGAGGCATGCAATCTGGCATCCATTTTGGTTTTTGTTGTCCACTAGTGGCG
Source organism: Strigamia transsilvanica (assembly GCA_034701245.1). Classification (NCBI taxonomy): domain Eukaryota; kingdom Metazoa; phylum Arthropoda; class Chilopoda; order Geophilomorpha; family Linotaeniidae; genus Strigamia; species Strigamia transsilvanica. The sequence continues at coordinate 6,062 of JAQIXU010001825.1, read as the reverse complement.
CTAGTTTAAAATTTGACATGTGACTAGTAAGGGGCGTGTTTTAGAGTCATGACATCAAGTTACATCTACAAGGGTCGCTGTCAGCGGTTCGAAATCAATTGGTTCAAACGTGAATAAAAATAATAATAAATAGGTAATGTTTTTATTTAATTGGTTCGAGTACAATTGGTTCGAAAAAAGAAGTTGGTTTATTATTTATTATTTAAACAAATGAAGTTACTATTTCTTATCTATGCTTCGCTGCGCTACTCATAGATCCCTCTGCTGCGCTCCGGGCTGATTTATAAACATCCCTCCCCTGTAATTTCGAACCAAATGCGTCATTTAAATTTTTATAAAGAACCAAATACATTCGAACCAATTGATTTTGAATCGCTGACGCATCCCCCTCTACAACTCCAAGTTGTAAAAGAGTTGCCATTTCGTGCTGTATAGAAAAGCAAGTTATTTGAGACATCCTGTATGCAACACGAACCAAACGAATCAAATAGATGTTTAATATTAAGTTACTTCTTACCTCTTAGCCCGAATATGAACAGGTACATAGTTCTGTCGCTTTGTTACATTTAGCTTTTAGATAATTCTTGACTTTACAATTGTCTTTACAATCATCGTCAGTTGCGCACGGGCGTTTAGGTTCACCAACTGCCGTCGCTAATAAGAATTGGAGATTTTTTCAAAGTTAAAATACTAATACAAAACCGAAATCTATTTGTCCAGAATAGAACTTACCAACACACAGCGCTAGGCAGAAGAACAAAATGATTAGATATTTCATTTTCGATGGATGCTCGTGTGGTAGAAAGAATTTAACTAACAAATGGCAGATGGAAGACTAACTTGTTGGACGTCGCTACTGTGGTAGCGACACCACAGTATATATAGAGATTTATTAATGGCCTTATCTGAATGGTCTCTATTTAATCGTTTTTAATAGATTCTTTTGAGCTATTATTAATTAAATAAATAAATATTAATTAACAGGAAGTGCATTCAATAAAGAATTTTAAACAATTGATTATTAATTATTGCAGTTGATGTACCGGTATATAATTAATCTAAGTGCTATTAAGGCTCTTGTCACAAAATGCTTAAGAATCAAATAATAATAAAAGTAAACAAAAATCTATACTCTTCCTTACTGACCGACTGAGGAAGACCTGCAATGGGCGAAAACGTTTTGGGTGTTTACATTTTAGTGTATTCTTTAATTTTGTCAATATGAGTAGTTTTAAATAACACGGGATCTTAATGTCAGATTTCCTGAAGTGCAATCGGTTATTCGCCTACGACTAACCAGGGTCCTGTCCTAACGTCCGTATGGTACAGTGGTTTTAAAAAGTCGGATTAATGGCGGAAGTCAATCGTTCCGCCATTAGTCTGAGAAAAATGCCATCTTGTTGTCTAATGGACTCTGTGAGTTTCGCAGTTCCGAAAATCTCAATAAAAGTTTAGCATGTGAACATGTAAACAATATTAATATTAATATTAATAATATCAATACAATAGAGCCTCGCTTATCCGGCATAAACGGAGTGCCGGATAAGCGAGTGCCGGATAAGCGAGGCTCTACTGTATCAATTGTTGCTTAAGGTAACAACTTTAAACACAAACACAAACAATTAATAACAATTGTTTTCATTTTTTCACAAATTAAAAATTTAAAACAAAACTCTGAAGCACCAGCTACAGATCTTACAACATTTGTGCAGAACCAAATAAAACTCCTACAAGCATGTATTGTGGCGAATGGTGGTATAATTGAGAATTGGCTTCATTGATATTGTTTTTTCCATGAAAAATGTTAATTTTGAATTTTTTCCATCACATTTTGAAAATTTAAAATTGTGGTTTTTTTTCATTTTTTTTCCAAATTAACCATAATTTGTTTTAAGCTACTTAGACTAATTAGATCATTCTCTACAACTTAATAATTGGAAATTTTTCTCTAACCTGATTGGTTTAAAAGTTAGAAAGTGAATGACCTTGAAAATGGCTTTCAAGGTAAAATTTGATGACGTCATTGGATTGCTCTCACTCAACTTCTATACAATCGCTTCATCAAAGTTGGCCGAGATGCAATTGCTCAAGAAATATTGTTGGGGAACAGACTTTTCTTCCACCCTGTATAATAAAATGTATTATTTTATGCACTAATAGTGTACTGAAATTTTGCTCCAAGTCTATCAGAGCCCAGTAGGAATTTATTTTATGTGCAAATACATCCTATTAGTTTTTTTATTTTTTCTTTTATTGACAAAGACTTTATTTATTTTTGTTACAATTGATTAGTATTCATATTTTGAATGTGTTAACTTTCAAATATTTCTGATCAAATGAATCCTCAGTCATCATCATTTCTAAAAAGTGAGAAAAACAATGATTTAAAAGTAAGTTACAACTGGTCTTAAAAAACAAAAGGAAACATTTTTGTTTATGGTTTAGCATTTGTGTAAACAGCTGCTTCATTGCAGCCTTGAAATTATCATTTACTGAACAAAAAAAATTTTTTAAAAATATCTTTCGGCCTTTTGACATATAAATGTATGCATAATGACACTACTGTCAGTGATTAGACTGTCCACGCGTGGTCCATCACCGGACACAACACACATGTTTTAAGGAAAACACACAAAAGACAGCACTGTTTTATTAGCTTTTTGTATCACATGGGTCGCCATTTTCACTGCTCACCTCACCTACATATTTTCCTTGGAACGACCCAGCGTTCAATCATTCCAAACAGTTTAAAACTAGTAAATTTAAGTTTTTATCTTTTAATGTCAAAACCTCTTCATATGAAACCAAACCAATCAAATAGACATTTAGTATAAAGTTACTTCTCACCTCTTAACCTGTGTATGAACAGGAACATAATTGATTGATACATTTATATATGTCATAATAGTTGACTTTACAATATTCTTTACATTCTTCGCCAGTAGTGCACTTGGGATGAATTCCACCACCAAATGCCGTCACTAATAAAAATTGAAGATTTTTTTTAAATTTAAAATATTAATACAAAACTAAAATCTATTTGTCCAGAATAGAACTTACCAACACCCCACACTACTAAACAGATGAACAAAACACTTAGATATTTCATTTCCGACGAATGCTCTTGTGGTACAGTAGAAAGAATTTAACTAACAAATAACAGATGGATGTCCCTGCTGTGGTTGCGACGTCAGTGTATATAGAGCTGTATGAATGGTCAACTATTCGTTTGTAATAAATTTTATAAGGTATTATCAATTTTAATAGTTCATTAACAGTAAGTGCATTCAATAAAGTATTTTAAACAATTGAATATCATACATGCGGATGCTATAAAAGTTATTTAAAATGAATTGATTATTACTTATTGGAATTGATTTACACTCTGTCGCGTCTTTACTTTATACTACTAGGTGTAATAATTAGAGCAGCGTTTCTCAAACTGTGCTCCGCGGAGCCCTAGGGCTCTGCGAGACACCTCATAGGGCTCCGCCAGATACCTCGAAGATATAAAAAAAACTATGTAAAAATATGATTAGGGGCTCCGCACACAATGATTAGGGGCTCCGTGAAAATTCATATGCTTTTGGAGGGCTCCGCAGCTCCAAAAGTTTGAGAAATACTGAATTAGAGGAAGGGAGTCTAGATGCAACTCCGTGGTTAAAACAGTATCACTTTGAATTGAACATTTACCTTATATATAGGGGTTACCAATGAATTAGTCAAGCACACAATGAGTATAGTTAAGACGTCTTTTATTAATACCAATTGTACAAGTATTAATATCGATGTCTTCTTTGTTTGGTCCAAGATGGCGTCGTGAATACGTGTGGTGATTGGTACGCGTGTTCATTGGCGTCGTTTTGGTCATTTGTTTATCCCTTCGGGTCCACTCGTTGGATGCGATTGAATGCTCGTTAGAGACTTCGGTTGGCCTTCTCGTGTTGTTTAGGGGGTTTATGGCGCAATACGAATATGCAAATTGTTGGAAGACCCAATGATTGTATATGAACGTGTTGTTTGGATTGGTGACGAGAATCCTGGTTTGGGCTGTCGTACCAATATTAGATATGATCGCTTAGAAATATTCTTAGCGATGAAATATCTCTGTTCTACTTTTACCAGATAGAGCTGGGAAAACGGTGCCTTTCGGAAACCACACTGCAGTTGACTATGGCCTCGGTCACTCTTTACATTATTTGGCTTAAGTTTAACTCGGTGCGGATCTCGGTACTGCGGTAGTTGTGCTGTGTTCGGTTGTTGGGTCTGTTCTGCAGTGTGACGGGAAAACTCGGCTTAAATACTCTAAGTCATATGCCTCAGTTTGACCAATGATGGGACAGACTGAGCATGGGCCTTTCCTGGGGGCATGCACCTGTGCGGTGAGGAGGAAATGAAACAGTGGGAGGGAAAGTGATGACGAAGTGAGGGGCTCAGTCAGCGAACATTTTCCGCTGAGCAGGTGGCCCAAGGGAGTTTTCCAGGGGTCACAACAACTCATACTTTGCTATACGGCCCCTCTTTATACGCCTTTTTACTATAAGGGTCTTGTTTAATTATGGTTAAGTTTTGATTTATGGCCTAAATTTTTCGATATACAGTCAAAAAGTTGGGGAATCCCCTGTGTACGCTCACCTGATTCGTTATACAGCATTTCGCTTTGCGGCCAACTATCCAGGAACGTATCTCGGGTGGATAGAGAGATATGAGTGCATGCGACAGTAATGCAGTGTGTCTGAGTCGCCACAGTCGTGAAAGTGTAGTCCAGGTCGCCACACTCGTATATACAATCTAAGCTGTCTAGACCAGACACAGCACTGTCCGGAAAGCTGTGTGGGGTGGACAGGTTTGCCAGGACCCGGACCTAACCAATACCCAGCAATGAAAAATTTGCTTCTCTTGTCCAGAAAGCTCTCTCTTCCGGACTTTGGACAAATTGTCAGAAGTCCCGAGGAGCGAAATTTTTTTTGTCGGGTATTAGTTGGGTCCCGAGTACGTAAAGATCGCTGGCTGGTCCAAATAAATTGCTTTTTCTGATTAACTGCACATGCACATTCAAATTGTCACCCATGCATCACTGGAATTCCAAGAACGTTTTGTAAACGTTCGAAATGGTCATGAAACGTTCGCACATGACATCCTGTGGACTCCGTTGCGACTCGCCGGTGATCCTAGAAAAGAGCGGGAACTTCAGATGTGATGAATCTCGTTTTAGAACAAGTCTAAAACGAGGATGACAAACAATTTGCACTAGAGGCTTGATAACCTGAGTTATCAAGCAAGGGGCTGAACTCACAACTGGTGTAAGTACAGCAAGGACAATTGAGGAATCCTAAAAACACGGATCAAAACTCTGCAGGAACAGAAGTTGTAAACGTTGTGTTTCGTTAGGATATCAGGTCAAAAGTGAGGACAATAGTTTTGGCCCAGGCTCGAAATCTGCTTCATACACTTTTGCACACAACATTATGCAACAATTAATAACGGATTCAATGCATCTCTCTACCGAATCCGTTATAGCAGGAACATCCAGGGCGTGATCCCTGTTTTTTCTTTCTTTCTTTCAATTTTATTAACACTTTATTTTATTTTTTGGAAGAGTTTATTAAATACATTTTGAGGGTTGTTTCAAGTTCTTTTAAAGACACCATTTTCAATACAGTATTTTGAAATGCCATTCTGAAATACTTGCACGTGCCAGTTTTTCATTCTTTAGTTAAGGCAAGCGAATGTTTTCCAATATTACATGGTTTATCCGCTTCATAATATTCTGGTCAAAAGCAGCAGCAATGACATCTACATGATTTATCATTGTGTCTTCCAGTAATACTACTTTTGCTGATTTCATCTCTCTTGCCTGTAATGCAACATTCAGAGGAGTAGCTAAGGGATCATTGGCACCGTATACAAGTGATGTGGGTGTAGTGATTTGACTTAAATCTGGAGTTGGTGGTAATTCCTAGCCCAAGGAAGTAAAACATGTTAGTATCCTGCCAGACACATTTTTGTGGACAGCATGTTTTAGCAAATTGGGATGCTGTTGGAATAAACAAAGATAAAAA
>JAQIXU010001824.1:0-14936 GCA_034701245.1 Strigamia transsilvanica | reverse complement strand
AACAGCTCGGCGACAGGTAATATTTAAGCCGTTCTGAACGACCGAGTCATTTAAAAGCACCTGTTGGTTCAAAACGGTGCTCGCTTTGTTGATACACAATAGTGGGGAATATAAATGTTGAAAAGGCAGACACCAAACACCAATCATAAATATCAAGGTGGAAGATACACCTTGACATGGAAAGAATATTAGCTATGTCCAACCAGAACACACTGGTCAAATTGAGACTGAAAATACAAATAGCCCGATAACAGTTTAATTTTCTGTGTTTTATTTTTCTTCCAACTGACAATTCTTGCCAACTGACAAACTGATAAATATTTTTTTTGACTGCCAACTGACAAATAGTTTCGTGCATTTCGACTATTTTTAACAAAGCATAATAAAATTTAGACATTTTCGATGATAATTGCTGAGTGACACATTTCCCATTTATAAACAATAAATAATGAACCGTTCATTCTGTCTGTCCTTTTCCCCAAATCGGGTCATTAAAACCGCAGATTTCTATGTGAGTTCACCTTGTTTAAAAAATTAGAATTAAAATAAAAGTTTTGAAAAAGTAAATTTGATTTACATATTTTTCCTGCCTCTCGTTCTGAAGTGACCTCTAGTGAGAACTATTTAATTTAACCGGACAACACTGACTGTAGGTGTGTCAATTACAGGCAGTAAGTTGTACGCTTACTGAATTATTTCAGGAAATTGCATCTAACCCTTTGCTCGCATGATAACTTCTAACATGGTTTAATAGGTTCATATATTTTACAATAGTGTGTAGACATTTAACATTCGAGTGCAATAAGAAGGACATGCACCGGCGCACCTTCGAGGAAATGTCACAAGTGTGCACACGTGTCAACAAATGCTATTTACATCTGAAGCAAGAGTGATTCTTACTAATATTTCTTAAGTACAGAAATGTCATCCAACAACAAAGGAAAAACGTCAAACAGATCAGAATCGAAGACATTGATAGTTGTTTTCATTCAATTATTAATCGATCTGTTGGCATTTACACTTATATTACCATTGCTCCCATCGCTGTTGGATTATTATCACAAAAATGACAAAGTATAAGATCTATATTAACTCTAAATAGTTGTGTTTTTCTAAATATATAAATTTTTATTCTATAGGGATCGTTGTATCTATTCCTTGTGGATAAAATCAATTACTTTCAAGAAGCAATCGGAGCGCCGGGTCATTTTAATGTCGTGTTATTTGGAGGTACGTTTACGAGTTATGGGCCTATAATTTAAATTTCTAATACCGTTTTCTATTGCAGGATTAATTGGTTCTTTATTTTCATTTTTACAATTTATTGCATCGCCCGTAATGGGCGCTTTATCCGATGTTTATGGAAGAAAACCTGTTCTTCTCGTATCTATGGTATTCGTTACTGTGATTTTATTTGCATTTAACTTTGAAAATAATGAGTATTATATTATATTATTTTTTTGTTTAGGTTGGCGAAATGTTTTGTTACATTTTATGGGCGAATGCCACAAATTTTTCTACGTTTGTTATGTCACGAATTGTTGGTGGAATCAGTAGAGGGAATGTCAGCATTAGCACAGCAGTTATAGCTGATATTTCGACTCAAAAAACTCGTGCAAAGGGCATGGTAAGTTGGTTAATTTTTATTTTTTAGCTTATAAATAATCACTTTTAATTTCCAGGCTGTGATTGGTATTGCATTTTCAATTGGATTTATTGTTGGACCCATTACCGGAGCTTTATTTGCTCACTGGACAAAAACGGAAAATACTTATTATTTTTCGTGGCCCGCACTGCTAGCACTTACATTGGTTGTTATTGATTTTGTTTATTTGTTATTGAATTTTGAAGAAACATTGACGAGCGACAAAAGGGTAAATTTAAACATTTTCTATTTTTATGCTGGTTGAGACAATTTTGAATTCTAAGTTTGTTAATTAGGCGAAGAGTTTAGGCAGTGGTTTGAATAACGCGTTGAATTTTATTAATCCTTCGGCGTTGTTTCGTTTTGATCCTGTGCAGAAAGTAAATGACAAAGGTATTTGTAAATTTATAAATGATTTATTGAATTTTATTTTTAGTTTAATTTAATTTTTATAATTTTAGATTTGAAAAACATGCGGAAAATTGGATTGGTTTGCTTTTTGTTTTTATTTTTGTATTCCGGCTTGGAATACACACTGACGTTTCTCACACACATCCGATTTCAGTATACGAGGTTGTTACATACCTAATAATAAAAATGAAATTCTGTTTTTAAATTATATTCATTAACTATTCCAGTGTACAGCAGGGTAAAATGTTTCTTTACATTGGTTTATTAATGGCTACATTTCAAGGTATATTTTGTTTATTTATTATTTTGGTTATCTATTCTATTTTTTCTTGTTTGTTAGGTGCTTTTCTTAGAAAAATGCCAGTTGGTAAAGAGAAACAGATTGCCCTTTTGGTAAGCAGGAAGTTAAAAACAATATGTTTGGTACAATTTGTACATTTTTCTGCATTATTTAGGGACTTAGTCTGATAATACCTGCATTTATTTGCATTGGCTTTGCAACGAAAGAGTGGATTTTATACTTGGGATTAACTATGTATTCATTCGGTAACCTAGTTTTGCTTGTTTAAATTTTTAAATGAAAATTTATGACAATTTATTCTCAACAGCATCAGCAACTGTTATACCATGTTTGACTACTCTAATTTGTGCTTATGGTAAAAGTTTAAAATGAAACTTATTTAATCACTGACTATATTTTGGATTTTAACTTAATTTGCAGGATCTCATCAACAAAAAGGAACAGTAATGGGAATATTTCGTTCTCTTGGCGCGTTAGCTCGAGCACTGGGTCCAATTCTGGCTTCAAGTGGTTAGAAATAATTATTTCAACTTTGGCTTAAAATTTACTGATTTTTTTTTATTTTATTTTATTTTATTTAAAACAGTATTCTGGCTTTTGGGAGCCAAATTGTGTTACATTCTAGGTGGATTTTTCCTCGTTATTCCCCTTTTACTGCTCCGTAAACTCGAGATGTGATATTTACAAAAGAAATTAAATATTTTGTATAAAACATTTACTTTATTACAGCTTTTTGTATGATTTTTGTTTTATATATCAATTTTTATGAAAATATTTTTATTGAAACAATGCACTAAAATCAGGTAGTGGTTTTTGTTTTCTTTTTGTAAACTACATAATACCGGTGTTTTATATTTGGATGAAAATTGTTTAAATAAAAATGACATTTTTTGCATTAATTATCTAAAAAATATTTAACTATATAAACATTTGTTGACACGCGAATCACCAACTTATCATCCCTTATAATTAAAATTAATAATTATACACACACAGGAGATTAGAAATGATTCAACACGCTCTTAATTAAAAATATTTTTCCTATCATTCCTATAAAACAGCTCGTTGGCAGCTAATATTTAAGTCAATCTTAACGACCTAGTCATTTAATGGCACCTGTTGACTCGAAAATGTTGCTAATAATTTCAAAAAGCGCTCCACACCTCAGATAAGGCTGAAAGTAATTAGCACAATCACCCACTCCTAGAAAATCAGATTTGATATATCATCCCTTTTAGCACCACAACCAAGGCACGAAATGATTTACTATGTTGCAGTGAAGCCCCTTGATGGGGGTGCTTTGAAAACGATAACGGGAAATTAAAAAAGAAAAAGAAACAATAAAAAACAAACATGTTGAACGTTATAACGTTGTGTACGGATCTCGTAAAATGGCGTTGTTTTTCATTTCTTCTTCATCCTGCTGGGTGCCAGTGTTTACAATGCTTGTTGGAACCTCCTGGAATTATAAAAAGGTTTCGTTAACTTTCAGGAACTGCTTTTAATTGCAATCTAATTCAAATAACTAGGACGACCGTCGATGCTAGCAGGATGTTTTTAACTGATAACCGTAAACCAATTCAAGGACTTTTCAGAGCCGGCCTTCCGTTGCGTTTGCGTACGGCCCTCCTGCAGCTTCGTGCGGTTTCAATTTCCCTCATTAGTCGAGGATTAAATAAAACGAAACTCTGGCCACATGGCTTGTCAGATTATACCTGTTTAAGTCGTCTCCATTTAGCTCTTCGATTTTGGAACCATGTCTTCACTTGGCGCTCCGAAAGTCGCAATATTTTGGCCAGTTTACGCCTTTCCGGCGGTGTTAGATATTTCTGTTTGTCGAATTTTCGTTCCAATTCTGCAGTTTGGTCGCTTGAAAATCGGACTTGACCGCCTTTACGTTTCGGTATTTGTCGGGATAAAAACGGTGGCCACGAATGGGGTCCGTTGGGGATATTTAATTTACCCGCGCCTATTAATAAAATTTAAAAATACATTCGATTAATATTTTATTTTTAAAAAGATAATAGTGAATTAGCTGATGCGGAAACGTATAAGGTTATAACTGTAAACATTGCATTGCTTCCTCTATCCAATTCGTTAGAAAAGAGAAGGCGCCCCACTACGCGAATCGCTTCCTGAGTTTCTTTGCGTCCCCCTAATCTACACAACGCATACTTTCCGCCTCCATCATAACAGGAAACGACTCGTCTTTTCAATTAATATCGCCTCAAGTTGTAATTTTTTTTAAAAACATACTTTTTGTTTTTTTAATTCTTAATATTATATAAATACAATGTAATTAGAACAAGGGGGATTAAACGAGTGGATTATTTTTCAATTTTGCTAATCCGGGTTGGTGTTGGGCGCCACAGAGGTGCTAGGATTCGTAGGAATTGAGCGCGTATTGCTTCGGTTTAATCCATTTGGAATTTCTCTTGCTATCCGAAGTCAAAAAGTCAAGCAAATTGTCGTTAAGAGGATTTAAGTTAATCCTATTTCCCCTATTACAATACCTTGTTGGGATAACAAGTGCAATGTCTGTTGTTGTTGTTTTTTTTTCCTTTTTTTTTTAAAAATAGTCAATTTTTTTTTTTTAAAAAGTCAATTTTTTTTTTAAAGAAAATAAATTATTTTTTACCTTTAAAAAATGTTGCGTGTTTTTCGATGTTTGCACCGAGAAAGCCGTAAGCGTAAATTGATGGGGGCGGAGATGGGGGCAACGAAATGAAGTTCAGTGGGGGCATAACGGCGTATTCCCACGGAACCCACGTCGAGTTTGTTTGTTGTTGTGTACTTTGAGCGAGATTAACGGCCAGCGGCCGAGCGACGACAGGAGGACACCTTTCATCTTTTAAGGCCGTTTTCAATATGTCATCAATTCCAAATGCAGTAAATTGGGAGCGCGCGCACTCGTGCATCGTTCTTTGGCTAATACTGCGACGACTGTCCGTTCCGTCGTCGTGACTGATAAGTTTTGGTGACGGCGCCATAAACCAATCGCACACAGTCGCGCTTCTATTCGTTTCCCGGATGTCATTAAAGTATTCTCTAAGTCGTTTTGGGCGCTCGAGCTGTTATTGAGATCCGCGTGAGTTTTCCGTAATCGCTCAACCAATGAGATACGAGTATTGGTTCGTGGGGACCAATAGACTGTTTTGTTGATCTAATAAATTCAGTGAATGCATAAAATCTTTTTTCGTGAGGGGTAACTTTAGATTTGTTTTTATTTTCGTGGTTTATTGCATTAAAATTGGCTGTTCGAGCTAGACTGTGTGGTTCGATTTGTTTATTTAAAAGCAGGTGCGGGTGACCTGAGAAAAGTCGAGTTGTTTTTTTAAGCAGACGCTGCGTCATGGGAGTTTAGTGACCGCATTTGTTGCCTTCGCGGGTGGCAAGATGTCGAGGTGATCAATGAATTGTAGGCCCCCTCATTTGTCACATACCTTCGGAATTAGATGCGTTTTTGCGATAACTTGTTGAGTTGTCATTTCCAAAATTGTGGATCGTTGTTCATTTATCTTACATCACGATTCCCTACTTTTAAAAATTCTTGGCGCGGAAGGCACATTTTCTTTCTCAGTGCATTTTATTAATAAATTTGTATCAAACATTTCTTTTATTTTTGCACCGAAAAAGATAAGCGAGTATGCAAGAAAAATGACGTTTTGGCGGAATAATTAATAAACACGCGTGAAGTTGTGAGAAAGGATTAAAAAAATAAATACTTATATATGAAATTTAAAAGAAGAAAGAAAATTATATTAATTTATAATTTAAATACATTTTACGCAATCAGAAATGTTTCATTTTTCTTGCTCTAACCGTATTTTCGAACCTAATTTAACTAACATGAATTATAAACAGCTGCTCAAACCCACTGGGATTTTACAATTTGTCAACCAAGGAGCTTTAGCTAATTGTTCTGCAATATTGATCTCAAGGGTAAACAGCTTCGATAACAAATTTTTGGTACATTTTTAGCAATGGTTACCAGCTAAAGAAGAACTTGAAAAAATTAATTTCAATTGAAATGATTCCATCGTGCAATTATAATAATTGTAACTAAATGGCAGAAAACTGCATTAAATCTCCGACACTTAAGCATGAGTTAAATAAAAATAAAACCAAAGATAATTTAAATCCCAACAAGTTACAAAGAGTTCTATCTTCGTTGCAGTGGGTACCTCTGACGGCAGCTTTACACACCAGCTTTTATTTCCCGCCCTTTCCCGCCAATGAGACACAGCTCCAAAAGTTTGGGAAACACTGCAGTAGAACGTCGATTATCCGAGCTAATCGAAGGGGGGGGTGAACGGACATGGGTGTTCATAAAACCGATTTGTTCGGATAATCGAACATTACAACTTAACGGATAAAAACGAAAATAAAACATCGTTTTCTACATTTATGAGTACTGTATACATATTTTATTACATGTACACAGTACTGTTATGGCATTTTTTACCCAAGAAAGCCAAAAATCAAACACGAAACTGAGTTCCAGATTGACATAAGCGATAGCGCTCATCACTTACCCATGTCAGTTTGGGACTCGGCCCTGTTCGGTTGATCGGACAATCGACGCTCTACTGTATTTCCAGCAACCACGTTAAATTCTGGATACCCAAACTAGTTTTTACGATCTGCCGTGATTGGAGAATTTAATTTTTGATTTGAAATAGAATTTTATTGTCTATAAAATAAGATTTCTTTACGCATCTCATCGCATCGCAAACACCGTTGCAGTGAAGCCCCTTTTGTAGGGATGTTTTTTTTATTACTATTACTATTTACTACACTAACGAGGATGGCTAATTAAACTGATGGAAATGAATCCAAAAACACAATAGTTGCAGTAAAGTTCCGAATATGGATTGGCACACGACAAATCAATATTTTATTTTCAAATAAATAATACAAGACTGTTTTAGAAATTCCCACAAATGAATTACTTCAAATCGATTTTGGAATTTCATCGTTTATCACGATTTAACATTGCATATATTAATTACTAAATTCGCTGTAGTTATTTAAATTTGATAGCGCTTCTTCCACCAATTTCAGTAAAGTTGGCGGAAGTTCATCAGTTATTTGTTCATTTGCAGTGGAAATTTGGGATGTGATATCAGATTTATCTTCAGGAAGCGTGTTATGTTCATTGCTCTTTGATACATCCTCGTTTTGACACGAAGCCTGCTCATCTATAAACAATCAAAAATAAGCTTTCTTAATTTTTATTTTTAAATTAACTATAACTCATTACGTGGATTCTGCTCCTCCAGTGAACTAACTTCCAATTCACTCGAAACGTTAAGAGATTTTGGTGAGTCTGGCTCGTCCAATGTAAAGTCGTGATCATTTACATCGCTCAAAGCTTGTGTGCTTTGAGAATTTTCTACAGGATTTCCCATTTTAAGTAAAAATTACATTCAACCGCAAACGACCCTAAACTTACCCGTTTCCCACACTTGCAACTCCGTTTGTTTGATTTTGTTTTCAAGTTCGGTGACTCGGTTGCCAAGAATTTTGTTTGCTTTTTTCTGGTGGGACAGAGCCACGTTTTTGTCATTCAGAGATTCAAAAAGTGCCAATGCTAAACTACGCAAATCTGCTATTGTTGTCTGGGTCGTTGGAAGTTGAGATAAATTTGTGCTCTGTAACATTTTCTGAACTGCAAAATAAATAAAAACACATTCAATTCAATTCCTTCGATTAAATTCTTTCCATTGAACCTTGTCTGTGCGTAATAACCATCGCTCCATTATTGGCGCCTATCTTTAGGTTGCCATGGTTACGTCTCTTTTCCAACATTTGTTTGTATTTAGATAACGTTTGCAAGTACAAACTCTTCTCCTCCTGGATTTGTTTTAATCGTTCTTGTAAATATCTATAAATTATAGTTCAGTTTTTAGTTTAGAAAATTGAACGAATATAAATGATGTTTAATATACCTATTTTCCATCACCAAAGTATCGACATCTACAATTCGTTTTTCGTCTCCTTTGAGTACGTAATTCAACTGGTGATTAAGCCTGTCTACTTTGTTCTTGTACGCATCCTTTTCATTAACAAATTCTTCTCTTTCATCCAACACTATTTGTAAATCTCGTTCAATCATAGCGCACTGAATTGACAAAATTGTATCAGAAACTATATTTTTTTTATTAATGTTATTTAAAAGCAACAACAAAATACTTTAGTTTTAAGTGTTTCCAGCTCCTGGATCAATTCTTCTCGCTCGTTTTGAGGAAATCCCAGACGGAGTTTAGTTGCTTCATCCGAACTGTTGCTTTTATGCTTGGATAATTGTTCTCGTAATACCTGCATAAAATTAAATGATTATGGAAAATTTTCTAGAGTTTACTTATTTACTTTTTTACCTTATTGTCACCCGTAGATTCAATTATTTTTTGTCTTAAATCATTCACCTCACTTTCTAAGTTTTTGTTGCTTTCCTTTAAACTCGTAATCATTTGATTCAAACCCTAAAATACGAAATAAATAACTAAAACTAAATAAAATATTCGGAAACATGACTGATGTGACAATTCTCATACTTTTTCATCAACATTGAAGGTGCAGAAATGATGTCGAGAATGTTTAGCTTGGGCTTTATAACGATCTCTCTGCTCCTGACATTCCTTCAGTTCTTGATTCAAAATATTGAGTGCTTGCACCTTACTCTCCAGTTTGCGCTTCACGATATTCAACTGAAAACACAACTAATTGTCACTACTTAAACAACATTAAGAAATACGACTTTTTACCTCGTTTATAAGCGTGTCGTAATCTTCCATCTTATTTCATTTGTCCACTTATTGGAATTTATCATCTCCATCTGCCGGAGTTCTCAATTCTGCATTCTGACCTTCTCATAACCACATCATTTCCGTGCGATCGAATGTCCGCGCATGTAACGAATATAACTGCAACGCAGATGTTCTCGAATGAAACCATTACGGTTCAAATAAACACAAATATTGTATACTTGCCTAATAATTTGTGAACATTTGCTTGCAATAATGATATATGTTCAGTCGTCAGTGCGATGCCGATAAAATCGTAGACATCATATGCTAGCCAATCGAAACTAGTTGTTGCTTCGACGGCGTCAGCTAGTGGCGAAAATATGAACTTAAAGTGTAATGTCTGCTACAATAATCAATGATTTTATAAAATTTTATTGCTCAAAATGGTCCCCCCACAATCTTATTGCACAATTCGCATTAAAATTATTATACAAAAAAAATTATTAGTCTTTTAATTAAAACCATAAAAGCCTCAATTATTAGTGCCAAGCTTTCCAGCCATCGTAGTGTAGTAAGATATTAAATTACAGGTTTTTCACCAACTCCTCCTGCAAGATTGTACACACTAATTCCAACGGCATTCGCCAATTTATCAGCGGCTTCCTAGCACAAAAAATAAATTTAAACATTATCTAATCAATTCAATAACTGGCTATTTTACTTGAGTGTCTGCCTCTGCATAAACCCGTACTATGTCTTCAGTACCAGAAGGCCTACGGATGAAAACAAACCATGAATCAATAAAACATCGTGATTAAATTTGGACAATCTCACCTGACAAAAGCTCTACCATTTTTAAACTGAAGTTGAAGTGCGTCGATTGCACTTTGAAGGCCAGGCGGTTCAACAACTCGTCTCTCAGCATCTGTAGTAGTGATCGTCGATCTATCCGCTATTACCACTTTTATTTGTCTGCTCGGCAGATCCGAATAGATACTGTCCCAATCTTCGATACTCCAACGTTTTGCATTCAAAATGGCCTCAACCAAAAGACAGTCCGAAATTGCATCACCAACAGTCTACATTATAAAAAATAATAATTAAAACATTTTATTGAAATAAAACACATAAATATTTTTAGTTTTACCTGGTTGGTAAGGTCAATCATGTGTTTTAATTTGAGGGCAGCTTCAACTTGGCCTGTAGGTAAACTTTGAAATGATTTTTTTTATCTTAGTGAAAACTTCAATGTTATTATAAAAGTAAACTAGAACCCCAACAAATTTAATCTATATTTTTTATTACGGTATTAATATTTAATCCAATATTAATTAAATCGTCTTACGTGTTATTGTCCACTAATTCTTTGATTTTATTTTCAATTCGCTTCTTAAAAACCACCTAAAGAATTATACAACGATAGAATTAAAATTTGTACCATTAATGGTTGCATTTACTAACAGTTCCATGCCCATTGGCTTCGAAATAAACACCTATGTCAAATTGCATTGCTCTGTGGTGAAGATGCTTGACCCCTGTTGGAACACAAGCTACTGGAATATTCTAGTCAAAAAAGAAAATTAATTTAAAATTTGTTTTTTCCTCTGCCAAATGGATAACTTTTATCTTACAAGCCTCGTCGCAATATATTCAGTTGCATTTCCATTAGCATAAGCAGTCTGGACCACACCCACATCAACATCCAATTTACAACGAAATATAAGTTCTTGCAAATAACAGCAAATCTAAAAATTAAAATAAAAAAAATAAAAACTATATTTTTTTTTCCAGATAATGTTGCGTCAACATTACCAGAGCAGCAATTTTGTCGCCGTCTAATAGATGAAAAACTCCACCTGAATCCAAGTAAAAATATACAATTCGATCTGCATCACCGTCAAAAGATGCGCACTGAAAACCGGCATCGAGAGGGAAATTCTCCGGTGGTTTTTGTTGTATTTTTACATAATCCGCTCCACACTATCATTTCAATAATTTTAAAATTAATTTTCTAAATATAAACAGATGAAATAATATAAACCTGGTGGTTGAGTTTTCCTTCACCGCTATTGTGTATTTCAATGTTAATTTTGTCTTTTAGATAAGCAAGCATTTGTTTTATCTTTTGCGCACCAACTCCATTTGCGCAATCCAGGCGCAACGAAGGAATCTCATCTCCTTCAATATTGTTCTAGAAATACAAAAAAATTACAGCATTTCCTTTTCAATAACTTCTTCTCATTTACCAAACCCCTAAGCTGTACAAAAGCTGTTCCTAATTTATTGTAGTAGCCTTCTTCCGTTGGAACGCCATATTTTCCACTCGTATTTGTACAGCATGTGACATAATGCAACTGCGGTGTCGTTAGTAACCCTTTAAAACAATAAGAAATATTTATGTATTTAAATATACATATATACCATTCCAAAAGTAATTCTTTTCTTACCAAAATCTTGTACTTCTCCTCCCATTACTTTAACTCCATCAATAACTGCTTGCGAAAGAACTAAACTACTTTTTCTTTTCATAACATAGCATAACATTTTAATATTTTATTATATTTAATGGGATTTTATGAAATTGTACCTTGTGTCACGTCCAATTAGTATTTTGGCAGTAACACCCATGTCAAGATTAGTTGAGAAAATGATGTGGTTTAGCGTTCTTACCAAATCAACATCCCTAAAAATCAACTTTATATACTTTTATATTTTAGTTTAATTAGGTTTCTAAACCTACTCAGCATTCACAACATGAGTTGCCAATATTTCCCAAGCCGATTCTAACATGTCACCCATTGGGTCCACTAATTTCACGCCGTTATCTTCTTCTGGGTTGTGGGATGCGGTGATCATGACACCAATTGCGGCTGAAAATGGCACAATTTTCACATTAATATTTGACCTTTTTTATTTTTTTATTTTTTTAATGCACGATACCTTGAGTTGATTTCGATCTCAGCGCGGCCAACAAGCCCATTCGAAACATAACAAATTCCAATTCATTTCCTCTGTAAAAATAAAAACAATAAATAAAAAATAAAAAAATAAACAAACAAACACACGACATCAGGAAGCAACGTAAAACATATTTTGATATTCGAGCGCACTCTCAATCTGCAGTGTAACATTGTTCGAGTGACACACTGATACCAGAAAATAAATCGATACTTTTCGAGCAACATTGAGGATTTGGATTGAATTCCAAAAATGTTTTTTTTCCATCCACCTGCCAGATATTTACGATATCATTTTTCAAAGCTTCGATTTGCTGCCAATGCATTACAATAAAATATCATTAATAAAATTATTTAATAAATTACTTTGATCTGAAACCAGCTGTGCCATACTGAAACACTTTTTGTGTTGTTTTCGGGTGTTTTGTTGATGCAACACCAATTACCGCCCCTAGATCATCCGCCATTCCTCTCACCTGTTTCAGCTCAACTTTAAATGTGAAAATGGCTGCTTTTCTATTCCCCCATAATTCCATGCGCGTAAAACATAAAGACAAGTAAACAAATCGTTACATTTTCTTGAAGAAGAAGATTCAAAGTTCAAAATTCAAAACAAACTAATTCTATACGTTGTTACTTTAATAAAAAAAATTTCCACGAAAATTCGATCTTTATAAAATGGACAATTTGATATTGTTTCTGACGTCGTATGTAACATTCGTTCTGGCATTACAACACTATATATACGTATACATGAAAAACATCTAATGCTGTGACAAACTTTTCAGTGATCTAGTCATTACCGTAAAACAAAATAAGCCATGAACAAAGCAATGATCATAATGATCGCAATATGCGTGTTAGCTTTTATTGTGCTAACAGAAGAAAGAATGACCGGGGCATGTCGCAAGTGCAAACGGAAAGTGAATACTTATTGCTGTCTCGTACAAAGTGGCATCTGTTGCGAGTAAGTTAATAGAATAGAAAAATTAATTTAAAAAAAAAAAACAACAACTAATGAATGTTTGTTTACAGATTTCCCATTAAAGATTCAGATTACACGGATGACACATCAGAATTGAATCTATACGACAGGAAAAAAAAATAACCCAAGAAAACTGTACGGAGCTTGAGAAATTTGAATTTCCGCCTCTTTTTCATATTTCCGGCCCACTTTTAATGCTCAAAATTATACAACTCAATAAACATTAATATGTCAAACTCCTCGCCTGCTGTCAATCATTTAAATCCCAACGTACAAGATGAAAATTAACTATCAGTTTTTTTTTATATTTTATATGCCGTAATCAATTAAATGAACGTTAAGTTTGAATAATTCAGGCTTGTGCTCCCGCCCACGTACGCGACACGTCCACGGGTAACGATCAAGAGCTAATCTAATTTTCGAACCGGGATCCCCACCCTTTCATAAGGATGTTATTGCACCACGAACTTATTTTACTAGGCGCTTGCGCACGCCCTAAATTGACACAGTAGGAGGGTTCCTTTAAAAAGAGTTCGCACAGTATTTTTTCTTCAGTTTCTAGTAGCAACTTTTCAGTATGAAGTCTACATATTTTATTAATCTTTTATTTTGCTCTGTCTTGATTTTCATTGTGGTGAATGGATGCTACATCACCAATTGTCCTCCAGGAGGTAAGAGGTCTGGAAATGAGAAATCTGGACGAAGTGTTCGGCAGGTAAGTAGTTTTTTTTTTAATGTAAAAACGTAAAATAGTTGTTTATGTTTGTTATTTTGAAGTGCACTCCATGCGGTCCAGGGGGAATTGGACGTTGTTATGGTCCCGACATTTGCTGCGGTGCCAATGTTGGGTGTTTTGTTGGAACTCGTGAGAGTGCAATTTGCAGACTTGAAAATTTGTATAGTTTGCCATGTCAGAATGAAGGAAGAGCATGTGGAACTGACGGCACATGTTCTGCTGATGGATTTTGTTGCTCAACAGGTGATCAAATTCCATATTGTTTATAGCTAAATGGTTGGAATAACTTTTTAACGCGTTTTTTTTTGGTTTTCAGATCAATGTAAAGCGGATGAATCGTGTCGTGGAAAAGTTCACCACAATAATAACTTACAACGAGTGTTGGATGGTGAAATTGATTTGAATGATGTTATGGGACCACAACGTTAATCGAAGTTATTTATTTATTTATTTAAACGAAAATTAAAGTTAAAATTGAAATTTTAAAAAGAAATGTAGTGGAAATAACTTATTACGATGTATTTTCTCGTATGGAATAAAAACAAAAACTAAAACTTGGAAAATAAATGTAGTTTTAATTTAAGTTCACTTAGGAAAGTGGAAGTTTAAGCAATCAAAAGTCACTTAAAAGAATGGTCAAATACTAGAGAAATAAACGAAAGGAAATGATACTGCAGATACAAATCGAACGCTCTTCAGTTTAATCACCGCAGCTTGACTTCACTGTTTTGTAACTTTTGTAAAGTTAATCTTGTGATTTTAATTCTAAAATTTTTAGATTGAAATTTTTAATCTGATAACCGTATTAAACAGCCGTTTCTTTAATTGGCAGATTAAAAAAGTTGAATAAATTGAAATTTTTAAAAAAAATAGGTTTTTACGTTTCTATTAAAAGTGATACTAAACAGATGTTTTGCAGAAAAGAGTTTCCCCATAGTCAATATTCGAGGGATGATAATGACACACTTCACTTGCATTTGCTTGTGTACGTCAATTACATACCAATTGTAAGAAGACTGTACCGTTACCATGGTCGAATATAAAGTTTTTTTGAAGTGAAACTTCTTTTGTCGCTTTATTGGAGCGATTTTTTGACAGCGTGCAACAATGAGTAACGGAAGTACGCAACAAAGGCTGACGGAAGTGGCGCAA
>JAQIXU010001823.1:0-14938 GCA_034701245.1 Strigamia transsilvanica | reverse complement strand
GCGGGTGCCATCTTAACCCAAACAAAATCCTTGTGTTTATAGAGGAGATTTTCATATCGAATGGATCGCATTTATAACCGCCGCCATCATGAGTAGCACAGTCGTACGCACGAGTTTAGGTCATAGTTTGGACAACAGAAGCGTGAGTGGTGAAGATAAGTCGTCGAACCAACACCAACAACTCAATCTATCAGTCGCAACTGTTGCGACTGCGGATCGGTCGCAACCGACAGCAAACATGGTGACAACTCAATTCAAAGCTCAAATACCGAAAAGTTCATTCGACAAGCAGGAAACGACGCCGGCCAATGTCAAATCCACACCGACAAGAAGAGCAATAAATAAAAGCAAAGGTTGCAACTTTAATTCTAAAAGTATCGGATTAGTTCACTATTCATATTGAAATTGCCAATGCATGAGATTTGTATCACAAATTAATCAGCACCGATTTGTTATTTCACATTTTTAATTCCTGCTTGATGATGTTTTTGATATTTTATTTATGATTTGCGTGCATTTTTTTGCTGTAGTTTATATATCACTATGAGTAGTGCTAATTTAGCTCGGTTTATTTGGTTTATTTGGGCATTTTTCTTTTTTTTTTTTTGCTTTTTTTGTTTTTGTTTATTCCTTCCCTTTCAGTCCCTCCTAGACTAATGCAACGAATAGTGTTAGAGCGACCTTGTCATCATCATTCCTTTCTCACAGACATCGCTGATGTAAGAAAAATGGAAAAAGGACTTTTACAGCTTTTGGGAGATTTTCATTCGGGAAAATTACACGCGTTTGGTATGTTTGTTGGGAGGTTTTGATTTGATTTTTTGGGTTTTATTTGGGTTTTGTTTGCAGGAAAAGATTGCACGTTTGAGAAGATGGACAGTGTGAGGGAACAGCAAGAGAAATTAGCTCGTCTGCATTTTGATTTAAACGCACATTTAGAAAATTATAAGTAAATTTTAAAGTTTTTTTTTATGTTTGAATCGGTGGTTTAATTCATTTTTGTCACTTTTCAGTCCTTTGTCCGAAGACGGTCGATCGATAGCGAAAGAAAATATGGCCAAACTGATGGAAAATGTAAGTTTTTAACAAAATCAATAGGGTTGCACCGAATACCAAAAAGGCTGAATAACCGAACAATAATAATAATAATTTAAAAAAAAGGAATTTTTACATTGAATAAAGCAATTTCCACTCGAAAAATGCAATTTTTACCCAAAATATTCAATTTTCACATCAAAAATGCAATTTTTACCCAAAATATTCAATTTTCACATCAAAATATAAAGTTATCTTGTAAAACACAAATTATATAGCGAAAATTACTAAGATTTATCCTTTAAAAAAAGTCAAAAATTTACATATTCCAATTTTATCATTAGTAAGTATTCAGCCGAATATTTCGTGCAACCCTAAAAAGTAAAAACCAAACCCAAAATACTTCGATACTTAGCAAAAACATTATTTTCCAGTTACAACAACTCAGTCAATCAATGTACGTAAAACCGCAAAACCCGAATTAACAATTCCCTAAACTTAAAATTTTATTTCTCAGCGACCAATTACATTCATCAACATCAAACGTGGGGCTCCAAACCGAAGTATGACACCCCACAAACAAAAAAAACAAAGTGCTCAAACGAGGCCTTAATGTATAAATAGAACTTTAAAAAAAAAAACTTTTGTAAACCCAATTTATAAATAATAATATAATGACACGAAATGTTGGTCTTATTGTCTAAAAAGAAGAATCTTCCTCGCGCAATGGCCGCCGACCAACTTCGTGTACTGAGTCACTTCCTCCTCGTCAACACTATCGGTGTATTGTCGTCGTTGTCTCTTGTAGCTCGAATACGACATCGCCACTCGTTGATACAATATACTAACCAATTGAATATCGGTTACGTCCGCATCGACTACATATCGAGACAAAATAATTATTTTATCGCGAATATTTAACGATATTTTTACCCTTGTTTCGGTCTTCGTTTAAGCGACTATATTTTGCTCGATCCAATTTCGTCCTGCAATCTTCGATCAAGTGCCACGAATAGACCTCGGGACACAGTAGAAATGAAGGATTATATTGACCCTAAGCGAGATAAATATATTTTAGTTGAAAAATATTTTTTTTTCGTTGGTGGGTTCACTTTGTAGCGCATTTTCGGACACGAATGGATGTAAAAGCCCATGTAGTAGTATTTTAGTTTCGGGGTGTGTTTTTGCAGTTCTCTCGTGAAGGCGAGTTCCCTGCGAACATTGATTGTTTGTTTTACGAGTATAAAAGTTGCTGGTAATAATTACTGTAGGGATGCGTAAGTTCCGAGGGTTAAAAAGCGATAATCGGGATCGTAATAGAAATAAACCGATGACACGCAACAGGGTAAAACGTCCATCACACCAACGGCGATCAATTTGCCGTCGAGCCAATATTGTTGATGGAACGAACCGTAGCCGCAGTTTGGTCCGAGACTGGGATTTTCAGGCTGCAGTAAAGAAATATTGGGTGAAACAATAACAAAATGTTGTTTTTTTATCAGCGCCGTAGCTAGATTCTTGAAAAATGCATTTTTTAGACGAAAATATGTGATATTCACTTTTTCTAGGGCTAGAAATTGATTTTTAGGCAGAAAATGAATTAGAAATTCACATTTTTTGGGCTTAAAAACGATTTTTAGGCAGAAAATGAATGTTTTAAACGAAATTAAATCAAAATTTACATTTTCTCGGGCTAAAAATTGATTTTTAGGCCGAAAAATGCACATTTTTAGGCATTCTTGCTAGGGCACTGATTTGTATTATTGGTTAAAAGAAGGGTTTTGTGTTACTACCTTTAATGGAGATGTCTCTAAGAAATTAGTAAACGATTCTTCATCGCAGTCCGACGACGAATCATTATGAATTTGCATTTGATATTTCTGATAGAGCGATAACGATTCGTGTCTACTATTTTCGTACACTTTGGACGGAGGATTTGACCTGAGTAGTCGCATCTATCGATCAATCAATCAATTAATCAATCAATTAACATCAAAACCAAACAAAAACCCTTCTTTTACTCATTTAAGTCTTTCAATTGGTTTACCTCTAAAGGCGAATTGACTAAAAATCGTAAGTATTGATCCAACGTGCACTTGTGAGGCGGATCGTTGTGCACGATTTGTTGATATTTACTGTATATTGCGTGCGATTGTTTCAACGTTTGTTTAAATTCATTACTTTTAGGATGCGATCGAACCAATAGAATCTACTCGAATGAGATAAAGAAGGTTCAATTGTAATCCTAAACGCACGATTCGCGTTGTACCTCGAGTTTGTGTACTGCGTTTTCTAATGGCACATTCAGGTACGTTTCAATTGTCTTGGAGCAATTCGTGTGTTGCTTAAGAGCAGATGCGTTTACGAATTTATTCTTCTGTTGGCGCCTTTCCAGGCGAATTAGTTTGGCTTTTTTACACGGGGGTTTGTTCGGATCGGCGCCTAAACCTGCGAAAATCAAACGAAATTAATTTTTGTCGTTTTGATTTTTTTTTTTTGAAGTGTTTACCGGGTTTGGGGGGTTTTTCTAGTTTCGTTTCGGGTTGTTTGGGTGTTAATTGGAGTTCGGTGTTTGAGGTTCTGTTCGATTCTGTACAACTGCGTGGAGTCGTGTCGTTCATGGATTCCGCGATGTCTGGAAGATTTGCTTTTTTGTATTTATATTTTAATTTTTGTTATTCTTTTTTACCGGTATCGCTTCGTTTGGTAATCGAGTGAGATGATTCGCTGTATAATAATTTTTCTTCCGCTAATTTTGATTGCGTTTGGACGTCCGAAATACTCGAACTGATTTCGGTTTCGGTTTCCTCGTCGAATGGAATTTGCTGAGACTTTGGAGAAAGATAAAAAATATATTTATTTTTTGATACACTAAGACGACAAATTGCGTATACTTTTTCGGGTTTGATTTCGCCGGTGGTTAAATATTTATTCATTTTCTTTAAAACGTTTTTTTGCGACTTGCTCAATTTGAATTCCAGCGCGTCACACCTGCAAGTGGAAAAATCAATGAAATGACACATTTTCTCGTGTGTTTTGGTGAGTTTTACTTGATGGCGTATTGAGGACAACACGTTAAATTCATGGTAGGTTTATAGCAATATTTCCCACTCCTGAAAATGTAAATTAGTAACTCAAATTCGTTTTAATCGCATTTTTTTTACACCTTCGCCAGCCTCGATCAATAAGATCTTGGTAATCATTGACTGTCATAACATGAGACCACATTCCTGAAAAGGAAGCAAAAAATTGACCAAATGATTTATGTTGAACTAATTTAGTTATACCGACCGTGAGAATAATTAGTGTCGCTCGATTTACAGTATCCGCAGGAATACGCTCCATGTTCCGCCATATACTCTACAATGCTTACATTACGATCCGCAGCCATTTTTCGTCCAGAAGTAAATCGTCGATTATTTGTTACAGTGAAGAACACTACTGATTGCCCGATTTTGATCACGTGATTGTAATTCATGCAATATTTACAAATCATTAAAAGTTGAAAACAGACGGATATATTTGTATCTGATAAATTAATTGGTATTAATATGAATTTGAGAACACACGAGCGGGCGTTTATAAATTAATTGCCTCGACTCGGAGCGAGCAATGGTAACGTCCATATTGCTGGGAAAAACTAAGCGATTTGTGCGGTGCGCGGTCGCGTTATTAACGGCTTCTTCCTCTTGCGAGATAAATGTAAGTTGATCGTTATCGCGCGAAATGAAAACACAAAAAAATAACTAAACTCACGCCTGCTTAATTGTCTGAGTGGATATCTCTGAAGGATATCAAGGAGATCGATTAGAATTGATGTAAAATCTGTTTTACTAGCAACATATGTGAGGAAAACAAACACGCGCATATTTGCGTTAAAATAA
The DNA here is from genome assembly GCA_034701245.1 of Strigamia transsilvanica. Classification (NCBI taxonomy): domain Eukaryota; kingdom Metazoa; phylum Arthropoda; class Chilopoda; order Geophilomorpha; family Linotaeniidae; genus Strigamia; species Strigamia transsilvanica. Next base: position 10,019 of record JAQIXU010001823.1, on the reverse strand, counting down.
CCAAAAGTAAATAAAAATATGAGAAAAAATTGAAAATATCTGGAAAAATATACGCAATACTAAATTTAATTTCTTTCGCTTTAATTACAGTAATCAATGATGGAGGGCCTGTTGTTGTTACTGGCAAAAGATGCATCGGGAAATAAATACGCGGCCATTCGGAATGCAGCGCAAGAAGCCAACGGTTGGAATAAAAATGTTTTTAACTCGATAATCATTTAATACAAATTCGAAAATATGTTTTGTAGATTTTTTGGAGTCGCAGCAAGGGACATTACGAGCCCCGCCTCATGAAATGCGGTAAAATCGTGTGAAAATCGGTGAAAATCGCTTATTTTTATTATAATTTTGTGTGATTTTGCAGGGAAAAATGTTTGAATGCTTTTCATCAAGCCCTACATTCAAATAATAATAAACTTGTGACACACGCGGTTACAGGATTGCAAGTACAGAAAATTTTTTTTATTTTACTTAAGGAAAAAAATATTTTTTGTTTTGTACAGAAGTTGTTACGAGATGATCGGTTTCAGTCAAATTTCGAGTGTGAAAATGAATTGCAATGGCTGCCTTCGCAAATGCTCCACACAGTGGGCATTATGCAAGTTTATTCCGACGAAGTGCAAGTCGAAATTCTGAAAGCAAGTTTTTCTAAACAATTCTGATAAAATTGTAAATTGTAAATTTTGTTTATTTTGTCGTTTGAAAAATAGGTTCTATTGAATATGGTTTGCACGAACTGGTGGACGATGAATTCCAAAATGATTCAGCAGATTTTCCAACTGTGTTTAGACAGTTACGCTGAAGGCGGACCGGCAGTTCGGACCGCAGCGCAAGCGACGGCCAGTCAAACGTTGAGATCATTTTGTAATTACTTAGAAGAGGAAGCGAAATGTCAACAAGTAAGACACCAAACCTTTTCTTAAGCTTAAGTTATTAAATTTTATGTAAAAAAAAAAAGAAAAATCCATTTCAGCAAACTAGCGGCGAAAATAACGAAGGTATTTCCGAAATAAATCCCTTAAAACCGATCAAATTAAATTATTTTTACACTTGCAGACGTTTCCAGTTCAATTATAGACGACATTATACCAGTTTTCAATTATCTTTGTAAAAAATTAGAGGAATATCAACGGTAAACGATGAAAATTTTGAATTTCTCACTTTTTAACTTGTAATTTCATCGTTGCAGCATTCCTCACACGAAAGACGGCACGCCGCTCGTCTTTTTATTGGAAGCAATGTCGACCATCGTCTCTTGTTTACCGTCTCAAGCTAAAAACAGCGAAAATGTGGTTTTATTTTTATGGCAAAAATTTTGTCCGTCGCTCGTCGCATTTCTCGGTTCGCCGCGTACGGACAAGAACATCGTTTCGTCACAAGTAGAGGGCGTCGACATGGGTCGTGGGTCCGGCTGCTTGGCAACAGCGCCGGGTTTTACCGGTGCTGAAGCTAAAATGGTGTATTGGTAAATTTAATTAAAGATTAAAATTATTATTTTCGTGTTTTGTTTTATTTTATTTTTATTATTTTCAAAGCATCGCCGTCAAATTGGTGGAGTTGGTCGGCACGGTCGTTTCATTACGCCCGGTCCTAGAGTCGCTGTTTCATCGAATGCTGCTCTATCCACCGCCGCAACACAGACTGGAGGCCATGAAAGCGTTGAAAGAGGTGACGAAATTGTTGAATTATTTAATTAATTAATTTAAAATTGATTTTATTTTTTAGATTTTAAAAAATCCGGATTTACTTTTGAAGTTTTCAGGACCGATCGAATTGGAAGAAAACAAAAACACGTTTTCATCGGATTTGGCTCTTCTTACCTTGTAGATACTTTGTAGATTTTATCTTTAAATTTATTAAATTAAATTAAATTATTATGTAGATCGATGGATTCCGTTGTCGAATGCAGTCGTTGCAGCGATAATAACGTGCGTTACGAAGCCGTTTGCTGCGTGGTGGCGTTTTTGACCACTTTGGAGGATTTTTGTACAGGAAATAAATTATCTCAACAACAAACTGAAATTCTCAACAATTTATACAAAGATCTGCCTAGTAGCGATTATAGTGGTTGGTTTAATAATTTTTTTTTCAAATTAAATTAAATTAAATTTTATTTTATTTTACTGTTATTTTTAGGGCCGTTGACATATCGGTTACGAGAGGAGGAAATAAACAAGAAAAACTCGTGTAAAGTCGAAAAAACTCCGAAATGTAAACGTGAAAAACGACGAAGTAATAAGACTTCGACTGCAAGTTCGAGTTGTTTGTCCGATTCGAATGCCGAAGACGATGTTGGTTACCACGGGGACCAGGAAGAAGAAGCTGCGTGCGACCAAGAAAACGCGAACGACGACGTGGTTGAGGAAGCGGCCGTGATTACAAAGGACGGGATTTCCAACGGGCAAGACAAACCCGACGCTTCGCACGAGTACATCCCGATTAAGACGCACGAGAATTACGATTCCGATTCGTCCGGGTCGACCGAGGGCCCCGAAGACGACGATTACGTTGAAAATGAGAACGACGTCGGTTGAATCAATTAATTTAATTTCATTTTTACATTTAATTTTGTTTTTTCTTTAGATTGACGATTCTTTGGACGAAGCGGTGAAGAAATTAGTGGAAAAAGAAGCGGCGCGCCGAGAAAAACTCCCAAAAACGCTTCTGGGCGAAGAAACGGGGAAAAAAGAGCGTGAACAGATCGAACGTTTATGCGAAGCCCGAAACGAATACGCGCAACTCGAGCGTCACAACAGCCAGCATTTTGCGCAGACACTCAAGAAACTGCTCCCGCAATACCTCGCGATCAAAAGCTCGATCGAAGCCGACGAAGCGTTGCAACTGTTCGCTTCCAAGTACTGCGACGGGATCTACAACCAAAACAACGCGTTGTCCAGTCAAAACGAACCGAATTTGATGCAATTTACCATCCTTAACGCCGATGGTGTTTATTTGGCGACTTATTCCGCTTTATTATTGAATTTAAAGCTCATCCGCAACGGTTACTACCGAGCCGACTTGTCAACATTGATTCCACTAACGGAGGTGAAACCACAAAATTGAAAATGCCAATTAACTTTCAACTTTTTAAATTCGCAGGAGCAATTTGTGGCGCAAGTCCACGGCAGTGGAGTTTTGGTTTATTTATCGACAATTTGGTTGGCCGAGTTATATCAACAGGTATTGCAAAACAATCTGTTAGAAGATGCAGGTTATAACCCTAACTCTACTGAAAATTCCGCTCTAATTAACCTTCTAACAGGTACGATGAAAATTAACCGCACGAAACCCTTAAATAAAACCTTCCCGAAGTGCATGTCGTCTTCGTCTTTTGTGTGTTCATTTTATTTTCAAATTCACCTTCGTTGTAGGCCTGGAGTTGGATGAATTTGCAACCATTCTGTACCTTTCAGATATAGATGGTTTGGGCAACAAAGCGCCCGGCGATCAGCTGCTGTCGGACTACCGGCGCCTCGAGAAAGCCGCTTTCAACGTGGAGAGTTCGGCGCCCGTCAAGGCCGGATTGAAGTATTCCCGACGTCTGCTCACGGCCGGCTGGGACAGGATCATCGAAGTCCTTTCGGCGCTTTTGACCGATAAAGATTCGGTGGGAATTTCGACCAATCTGGGCATTTTGTTGGGCACTGATGTCGCCAAGGAGGAGAACAGGAAAGCCAGAGAGGCGGTCGCGTTGAGTTTAGAAGGGTTGCAGAAAGCTGCTCGCCTTTGCAACATCTTAGGTAATATCGTGTGGTTTATTTGGTTTTAGTTGACAATTTTTTGGTTTCAGGGCTCCAGTCGCGGTGCGGGTCCGTTTTTGCGTTGTTGGCGAATGCGTCGTGCCCCGTTATGGACGCGGAGCCGCAGAAAAAGAAGAAAAGGGCCGCGAATAAATCGAAAAAATTGCAACTGCACGTGTCGCACGCGTTGAGCATGGACGTGTTGTTGAGTCGCGGACTGGAACTCGGTTCGCACACCCCGGATTGCTGGCGTCACGTGTTTCGCTGCTGCGTTTACGTGGCCGAATTGGAGTATAGTTATTTCTGCCAGTTGATGGCGCGCAACCAAACGGCGTTCTCCAAGTTGCAGAAACGGGGCCAGGAGTGCGATTCTGCGAATATCGAGTTAATTAATGAATTTTTTTGTTTAAATTATAAAAATTAAAAATTTTTTAAAAATATTTTTTAGCTGTGATGACATCACACCTCACCAAGTGATCTCCGTGTCCGCGCGGGTCAATTTGGCCGAATTGATTCAGCAGAGCAGCGTCGATTCGTCTTCGGGGCTCATAACCAATCACGAATTCACGACGAAAATCATCTGCGCTCTAAGTTATCAAATCGATCATTTGTTCGAGGACGCCGCCACCAAACTGAACCTTCAGTCGCTCATCACTTTTCTCACCGAACTGTGCGGCGCGAGCCAGGAACAGTTGTTCAGCGAAACCGCGACGAAAAGGTCAAGTTTGGTCATACATTCGGGGTTGAATCAAACTCGAGGATTTCTCCTCCTCTATCGTCTCGGTGATGTGATGCTCAAGTGCGTTCGAAGTGGACGTTCGTTGATCCACACAATGAAAGCCTGGAGCGTCGTTGGTCCTCATTTCATGGAAGTAATGGATTGGTTGAATTTAAAAAAATTTTTTTTTTTTATTAAATTTTTTTTTTTTTTATAGGCAGCGTGTAATAAAGATGGCGCCATCGCTAAGAAATCGATTACATGCATCCACGACGTTGTAACGGCGCTTTTAGCCGTTCACTCTGAGTTACCGCATTTTCATTTCAACGAAGCGCTGTTTAAGCCTTTTGAGAATTTATTGTGCCTCGAATTGTGTGACGTTGATATCCAAGATCAGGTTTTTTTTAAAAAAAAAATTTAAAATTTAGAATTTTTATTTTATTTATTAAAACGTTCTTATCGACAGATAATCGGCTCGATTTGCGAGTTTGTGGAAGGGAACACGACGGATATTCGGTCGGCTTGGCGACCTTTATTTGGCACTCTTCGCGCCGTGCGAATAACAGCGCCTTTAACACCGCCACCTGTCGGAGCACCGGTTAAAAACGTTCACGTTCAAGTGGTAGTAGACGTTTTTGAAGCTTTTTTAAACACGGATAACGTATTGGTTTTTGCAAACGCTGCTGTAGATTGCATTCTTTGTCTCCTCAAACACGTTCGTGGCACAGGTATCGAATCGAAAAACATTTTTTAACAAAAAATTAATCAATTCGATCAATTCTAGCCGAACCGGTCGCAGGAAACGATCTCTCGGCACCGGAAGAACTGATCGGTCAAAACCCCAACGTTCACGATCTGTGTTTAGCGTCTCTCAAGTACATTCATCGATGCGCAACAATTCTATCGTCCATGTACGCGATGCCGGCATGTCCGATATTTTTCGCTGCAAACAGGTAAAAATGACCTCCAAAAAAAAAAATTTAATTAATCAAAATTAACATTTTCCAGGATTAAATTGAACACCGTTCCACAATTGGTGGATCCGGTCATTCCAAATTTGGTGCTCGTCCAAATGGACCCCGAACTGATATCCTCTTCGATGCACTTGTCGCAAGTGTCCCTCGAAGCGACCGAATTTCTGATGCGATTGGAGCAAGTGGAAATCACTCTCGACTCCATGGACGCGCCGTCCGGCATTTTACACGTCTGGTTTCTCTTATTGGAAGGACTCGCGGCCGCCGTGTCCACTTGCGAGCGGAAATACCAACCATACACGATGGAATCGTTCTTCGTTCATCTCAGATGCCTCTACGACTCCCCGGGCTCGCAATTTGGCGTCTATTGTATCAATCACCTGCTGCTTCCCATGCTGCAATTGTGGTTGCGACGCACCAGTCGAATTTATCGGGGCTGGGACAACTACGCGGCGAATTTCAAGCAATGTTGCGGACTCACGACCGATTTGGTCGTTGATTATATATCGAAAATTGCCGGTAAAATTGCTCGTTTTTATTTATTTCTTTGTTTTTTCAATTTTTATTTATTTTTAGACGCTTGTCTGTTGAAAACGATCCCTGGTGTCAATCTGATGTTGAAACAACTCATGCTCGTCATGATCGAATGCATTAGTCAACCGACCGAAAGCATTTCCCGACTCGGGTGCGCGTGTTTAAGGTGAGAAATTTAATTAAATAATTTAATTGGTCAAAAAAAAAAAAAAAAAGTTAATTTATTCAAAGATGGCGCCACTGATCCGATAATAAAAATCGTTAAAAATAAAAATGTGGCGATCATAGAAAGTTTTAATGAAATATCTCGCGGATTGGACGTGAATGGTGAAACTAGTCACGTGTGCAGGCACAGAGAGAGAGAGAGTTCAGTGATGGGCGTGAATCGGTGTTCGCACTCCACTGACCCATAATTTAACATTTGAGAAAAGGCTCCGGTGGTCGAACTGTTCAATGTGGCGGAGAAAAGTGAAAGAATGCGCAAACGCATCGTTTATCCGTTCCACGCTATAATAACAAAGTTGAAAAGTTAATCCCGCGCGTGGGTGTTGTATGTTGTTCAATTGAGTGTGTCGCAAGTCGGCAACGACTTAAGCTGCGAACAAGCGCGGGCAGATCGTTCGCCATCGCGCCACACACCCACACACACACGCGCACATACACAGTTTGATTGTAGTGTGTGAATCAAAGTAATTCAGCGTACACAATGACCAAAGCGGAGTCGACACAGGGATTAACGTGCCATGTAATCCGAACCATCTTTTAATGGGCGCTCGCTCCCTGGCATGATTGCACACACATCTTAGCAGAAACAGGTATAGTAACGAGCGGGGCGCACTTTTATCAGGAAAGTTGCAGCGCCAAGCCAACACCATGTTTATTTCAGTAACATTTAATGCCCCAAACTGGGACAATTAAACGTAGCATTTTCACAACCCGTTTGGCATTAAACACGTTAATGAAAGTTACAAGTACCTGGTTTAATTGCCCCTTAAAACACTTAAGAATCCTTCAACTGGAAATTCATTATTAAAGCAGATATTCTGATTGCATGGATTCACACCAAGAATGTAATGATGATCATCATCATCATCACGATACGCCGTCACTTCCTATTGCAGCCCAAACTTAATTGCAATTATGTCCTACTCAAATGCATGCTTGCAATCACTTGTGAAAAACAATTCAAGCAGCTTTTCCAACTAAACTATCAAAATGACATTATTATTATTAACTACCGGGGTGACCAGACACATTAGCGATACACGATAAGCCATAATGTATCGAATGGCGGAGCATTTTAACTCCATCTTGTTCTTAAGAATCAAGCAGTCGTTGACTTTTCAGAGAAAGTTTGTACGGACTCGGTTCACTTCATAGGCAGACACTTCATAGACACTCTTTAACAGTGCTCTTTTTGTAAAAAAAAAAAAAAGTAAAAGTGGTGAAACGTTAAAAAAAGGTAATGGAACGCTAATAAAAAAATTATTTTTTTTGCAATTTTATATACTATAGTATACTATATTATGATCCGTCGAAAAAAGGTGGTGGGACGCCGTCCCACCGCGTTCCATGACAAAAAGAGCACTGCTCTTTACATCGACGTACACTTCATCGCCAATTTTGGCGATGAAAAGTACCAGTCTATGTAGCGTACATCATTGCAAATTGCGTCTATGAAAAGACCAAAATTTTCAAATTTTCAATTCATACACCCAATATGCATTCGATCAAGTGTTTTTCGATCTAGTGCATTATTCACGCGAACGTGTCTATGAATTGGTACGCTTCATGAACATGTCTATGAAGTGAATTTCTATGACGTCAACAAACGTCATAATTTCGGCACAAACTAAACCAACCAAGCTACTCTCATTACAAGCAATTGATCGACCTTTAAAGACCGGGAAATTTTTGCATTCCGAGAAAGTTACGTAAAGTGTTTACGCGGCGTTTTGTGAATTTGCATGGGTCACTGCTAGAGAATGGATATTTTAAAAGTTTTGCCAAGGTGGGGATTTAAATTGGTGAATAAATGAAGAGTGACTCTAATGTGCAATTAAGAATTACACTTTTTGCTCGGGGAAAGTTGTTTTGGAGGAGCAGCGAGCGGATTAGTGAATCAGAGAGGTTAGCTTCATTTAGTGGAATTAAATTTGACACATGGAAAGAGTGAGTTCTTTTTATTTATTTTTTCTTGTCTTAAATTGTTTACACTGTGCGGGAGATAGGTGTGTATTAACTTTGTGCAGAAGTCACTTGGCAAGGAGATTAGTGGAAAGGATTAAAGCTCAGATTTGCCCCGACTCGGTGCTGGGACACACTGCGGGTCAGCTGCTGCCATCTCGTGAGTAAATCCTTGTAATTGGTCTTTTGAGGGCGCATGGAGCTTCACCACACACCGAATCCAACCCCTTTGCTTTCCCACATTTCCCTTTTACTTACCTAAATTGGATGGAACGCAACCTTTTATTTATCTATTTATTTATTCATTTATTTAGTTTTACGGCCAAGCGTTAGGCGCATTCAAAGTTTTCGCTTTTGCTGTTTTTGGTGTTTATATAAAATGACAAAAAAAAATCGAAATTTTATTTTTGAGCTTTTGGACCACTCAGATTTCGCTTTTTCGGGCCCCAAACCATGGCCCCGCGCTCAGAGGGGCCCCGCAATTTCAAATTTCGAATAAAATTGCGTGGTTTTTCGAAAAATTCTTCGTTGCAAATATTTTGGGGCCCCACTAATAACTGGGCGACGCCATCTTGGATTTGGTTGCAATATGTGTTTTTGCAGATTTTTGCTGTTGGTTTTCGGCTGTTTTTGGCACCAAAACCGACAGAAACACGCCTAATTTCGCCGAATATTAATCGGGAATGGATTCTTCTCTTTTTTTTTTTCTCAATTTAATTTAATTTAATTTATTCTTTTCTTGTTTTTGTTGAAAAATCAAAGCTCAGTTAATCATCGCATGTCGTCGAGATATTTGCAGAGGTGATATACAGTGCACCATAAATCAACAACACTTATTGTCTGACTGCAAGCGAAAAAATAAAAAAGCAAACGGTCTTTGCTAACACCAGAGGGGGCTCTATACCCACTTCATCATTGCATGATTCATCTTAAAGGGGGCGGGGGCTCGCAACCATGGCAACAGCTGGCGGGATGCGGTCGCCTTGGTGACAAGCGCAGCAGGGGGAGGGTCAGCACGTGCCCTGACTTTCACCCTTCCGTCATGGCTTCTACTTGTGGCCCACCTTGATTTATGCCCGGGACTTCGGTCTGTGTCGACTGTCGACGTGCGTGTAATCTTGCATTTGATGTAAATCTGCTGCAAGACTTTTCGACTCCCAATTGCGATACGTGGAAAACATAAGATGCTTTTGTTTTCCCAAAGAGGAATGCAGTTTGAATTAATACAGCACGTGTGTGGCATTTATTTTGTCTTGATGGATGCTGGGGTAAATGATATTATGGAGAATGAATGGGACAAGTTGCTTGAGCAGCAGTAAAATAGAGATGATGTCACTAGTTCAACTAATTGAAGCGTGGACAGTGTGCACTGGGTACTGGAATACATAACTTTGATTTAGTTTATGGCGAAATCCAACCACAGATTTGCAATTTTATTCTTGATGCTTCCAACACATCCACAAGACAAAATGTTTCCCATACATTCCTGACCGAAACGTCAGCTCGGTATTTCTTTTCGTTTTTGATTTGATAGTACAGTACTCACAACTTGTTTTTAGAGTTGAAATGTTTGAACAGGCTGAATTTCCCAACACTCCAGGCCCTCAAATGATTGCACGTTGTTCATGCACAATCGGAACCGGAGAGAATTTGCCTGTGAGTCCGTACTCAAACATAATTTGTATGTGTACCTACCGTATATCTTCCAATAGCGCACCCGCGCGCTATTGGCAAAAAAATTTCAACCCCGCGCACAATCGGAGGTCCGTGGGCTAATGGAGGGCCGCGACGATTCGTTCCCCGAATTCGTTCCCTCGATACGTTTTCGATTCGTTCCCCGAATTCGTTCCCTCGATACGTTTTCGA
>JAQIXU010001822.1:0-14938 GCA_034701245.1 Strigamia transsilvanica | reverse complement strand
ACGGCTTGGTAAAAATGTTAGAAAATATTCACTGCGAATGCGAACCCCCTGGTAAAATTTTGGGAAAGCATCACTGACTGTACATATAATTTGTTTTAATTTCCTGTATTTTTACACAGAACAACGGCGATTGTGACAATCTTCTGTCCAGCGGTCGCATGAAGCCCCGTCCAACCAAGTGTCAGATGGAGCTGCCATTGATGGGGCCAAAGGGCAATGCAACCAGTGCGTGATCGGCTCCGCTGACTAAGTCGTCAATCGCCATTGTGGTCAGGAGTTTGACTTAGGAGACGTCCATAAATCTCCTGCAACGTAGAAATACACTAATAATTACAGAGCATTGATCCATAGACTACCTCTCAATAAATAAGCTTACCATTATTTAATGCAGTTCTGTCTTTGTCTTTTCTTGGGGATTTTATCATTTGCGTTGTGTCCACGACCTCGTGGTCTCCCCTTTGACCTTACAAACACTCACATGAGTTGCTTTAGGGTTTAGAAGCCCTGCAGATTAATCAGAGATCATGAAACATACAAACCTGCTCTTACATTCATTCTCAGTAATCTCCGGAATCCCAGGAGATGGCGCTACCATCCGGGTCACGACAGTTCCGGTTCTAGCCTTACGGGTCGCGGTCAGGTTTGAATTGTCTCTAATAATTTGTTTTTGTATTATTTAGAGAATCGTATTAAATCAAAAGCCTCTTTGTACAAATAGTAATTGTGAGTGTTCTCTCTTAGTGTTTAAGGCCTAATATGGACGACGATAACATTTTTGATTACGGAGATTTGGACGACGTGTCCGCTAGGCCTAAATCGCCAATACGGCGTGGTCCAAGTCCAGCAGACCCAGCTGCTTCCGTGCTTTCAGACGAGGTTAGAGAACTGAAACAACTGGTGGCCAGTTTATTGGCCCAGTTACAGGTTAATAGCGCCAATTCGGATGCAAATTCGGGGGCGAAAATTGATGTTACCCCAGACCCAATTCCGGCCGCTAAGGTACCGGTAATTGTTGTCCCGCTAGCCGCGGATGCGGAGGAAACCGAGTTCGTAGATGCAGCTAAAGAGATTGATGAATCTCCAATTTTCTGGGAACAAGCACCAGCGGCCTTGGAAACCTTGGTGAACAAGTCCTTGTTTCACTCAACCTATGAGCATAGAGAGAAAGTGCTAGAACGCACTACCATTCCGGAGAACTTGAAGTACCTAGATCCCCCCAAAGTAGAGGGGAAGGTGTTTGCCAATTTGAAACCTTTCTTTAAAGCCAAGGACAACACTTCCTTGAAGCTTCAGAAGAATCTGTTACGGGCTGTTGTCCCAGTGACTGACGCAATGAGGGACATTGCAGCCGGTCGATTCGACATCTACAGATGGGGAATGGAGTTTGTCGCCAGATTTATTCTGTAAACTAGCCCTTCAGTTTGGAGAACCACCAGTAGACTTGTTCGCCTCTAGGGTAAATTTTAAACTGCCCAAATTCTTCTTATGGGGGCCGGACCCACTCGCGTGGAAAATAGATGCGCTGGCCCATTCTTGGAGGTCCATTTATGGTTACTGTTTTCCTCCTTTCAATTTAATTGCGAGGATTCTGCAGAAACTTTACAGGGACCAAGCAACACTGTTGATCATAGTTCCCAAATGGTCGGGCCAAAGTTGGTTTGTGACTGTTGGAGAGTTTGATTGCCCCACCGGTGCTGTTTCGGGCCAAGGGAAATCTCCAATTGGAGTTCCAACCGACAGCATCACCACCGCTAAAGGGCCTGCAGCTCCTTGGTTGCAAGATATCTGGCGAAACCTCAAAGCAGGAGGCTTTTCAGAAGACGCTGCCAAGTTGTGCACGGCCGGGTGGCGCAAAACAACCATCATGACTTATTCAGCAGGGATTAAGAAATGGCAAGAGTTTTTGGGTCAAGGGTCGACTACTGACGCTGAAGAACTTCTAACGGCCTCGTCAACTAAGGACAGCACGTATGAAGCCTTGGTGGTTAAGGCAGCAAATTTTTTGGCCTTTCGTTTCCACGAAGGAAAATCGCTTTCCACCATCACTGGGAACCTTGCAGCGATCTGAGCAGCAGGTTTCATTCCGCCAGAAGTCAGAGCGGACGTGAGGATCGGCAGAATTCTAAAAGGAATGTTCCATACACGTCCAAACCTCTCACGCTACGTAGCGAGTTGGGACGTGAGTTTGGCATTGAATTTCTTGCGAAAAAGATGGCCGCATGACTCAGAAGACTGGAAAGCCTTACAGGAAAAACTAGTAATTTTACTTGCCTTGACTACCGCTGCAAGAGTTAGTTCGCTTCAGGGCTTGTTGCTAACAGACTTATCAGTGACAGCAGACGCGGCAAATTTCGGCCAACCACCTTACATAAACATTCACGTGTTGGGGTTCATACGAATTTTAGAATAGCACCCTTCCCACTGGATAGGTCTATCTGCCCGTTTATGACCTTACTGGCCTTTCTTCAGAAAACCAAAGAAGTTCGAAAAGGGGCGCATTTGTTTCTGACTCACATGCCACCTCACTCTATGCCATCAACGGACACCATCCGGAGGTGGATAAAAGGTTTTTTGAAAAAGATTGGTGTGGATGAGTCAATTTTTGGGGCTCACTCGACTCGTGCTGCTGCAATCAGCACCTTGAAAGGTCCTGCCCAGGATCGCTGGGTGCTCATTACTTCACCTTTTTGCCTTAGTTTTTTCCCCATTTTTAGGTTTGGCTCTAAAGACTGACGTGAGCCGGATGGTAGCGCCATCTCCTGTTATTCCTCGATTACATCGAATGAATGACGCTCGGCTTTCATTCGTTCGCGACGCTCGGCGTTTATTCGTTCGTTCCGCTCACTTTATTCCGCCAAGATTACAGTTGAAACGATGAGCAGTAAAGAGTGGAACCAAAAGTGACACCAACAATCGGGTCATAAAAGTACCAAAATGTGCATGGAACTCAATTAAATGGCACAACATAGTTAAATGCCTCGATGAGAAAGCTGAAATCATGGAAAGAAGAAAAGCCAGTTCAATATGCGTGAAGCACATTCAAGGAGGAACAAACTTCGAACATGAACCACTATTATCTGAAAAATCATCCCTAGTGGCCACCCATTCATTCTAACTGGGTTTTGTAGGTTTTTTTCCAGTTGTAATAAATTGATCAAATTCAAAAAAGTCATTGTACAGAATGCTAATTCTTTTTTAATTGTAATAAAAAAAGTTTTAATCAAAGAAAGTTTAAACAAAACTTTTTACTCAATTATTTGTTTTCAAGTCGATAAAACAGAAAATTTTAATTCAATAATAAATTAAACAAGATAATTAAATCTGCTGATAAATATATGCAAACACAAATAAAGATAAAATTAAAGTAAATAATAAATGTAAGTGAAATTAAATTAAATTGGAAGTAAATTTGATGTTAATGATGAAGTAAACAACATCTTTACACTTGGGTTGCCGAAGCCTTAGTTGCCCACTCTACACCATCAAGAGTTTCATTTCAGATTATCTGTCGAAACAATCGTCAAAATGGTCCAAAACGTTTTGACGCTGGACCGTGGTCAAATTCGACCCTTCCAATGGACAAGATACAAGTTGCGTCATTTATTTGTTGATGTTGTACTATTGAACAAACGATGATTTAGCCACGATAAAATCAGAAATAGTTGGCAAAATTATAGTCAGTCTGTTTTTTATTGATTTTCTGGTGGAATAAACTTCAAAGAAAAACACAACTAAATCGCCAGCTATGAGAGAAAACCTAACAAACGATTAGTGTCACCATCTAGTGGTATCAAAACGAATTACACTTATTTAGCTTCATTCCCAGCTTTGTTAATTTATATTGTTTACGTCACTACAGACAATAGGAATATGAAAATAAGTATGGAGTACAAACAGCCCACTCTTCCTAGAATAGACAACACCCTAGACCAACTAGCCGATGCTCAATATTTTTCAATGATAAACTTAATTCAAGGTTATTTCAAAGTTGAAATTGATGAGGAAAACAGAATTAATGACATCGACAGTACATTTTGAATTCAACATGCTAGGACAGGGATTGTGTAACAACCCCGCAGCATTCCAGAAGCTTATGAATAAAGTGCTTTGGAATCTCCTTGGAAAAGTCTGCATTGCTTATAATGATGATTTAATTATATTTCCAAGATTTTTAATCAACATCTTAACCCGAGCTCATGTGAAGATTAAATTAAGCAAATGTATTTTTGGAACTGATACTGCCTAGGGATATGTTAATTAATTGGGGATCTGTTTCTGAGCAATAAAGCAGGGTTGGCCGGACAATAACCGGGGCCTTGTGAGAAAGTTCTCATGCGGGACCTGATTTTGATTATGGTGACGTTTTTGTGACGTTTAGGTCACGTTTTGGGCACGAAACCAGAAAAGAGCCTAAAACGTAAACAAAACGTCACCAAGGAGCCCAGCGCAGGGGCCTTGTGTGGGCACACCGTTCGCACCGCTGTCCGGCCGGCCCTGCAATAAAGTACACTACGCTGTTTGCTCACGAATATAACGCAAAATGTAACTGCCATAATCATTTACGGAATCTGGTCATACAATACAAAAGTGAAATACTGACAAAATGCAGACGATGAAATGAAATGAACAATTAGTTTAAGTGAAAAGACCAGATTTGAAAAAGAAAAAAAAAAACGTTAGGAAATGATCAGTGTTTGAAAGATTGACAAAAATGCCTCAATAAAAATGGATAAAACAAATGATGTGAAAAACAGATGAATAAAATGAAACATGAAAGCAACAAATACAAATACGAAAATAGAAGAAAACAACAGAACACGCAAAATTGACATTTGTTTACCAGAGCCCTCGCTCTCTTAGTTGCACCGAGACAACATATCATCAGTTTTGCCCGGTATGACCACAGAGAGGTGAGAGTTGGATTTTACACCCCCAATAAGATACGAAAAGCCAGAGTTTAAAAGTATTTACAGTTCGTCCATTTAAATTGAAATACTTTTCCTGAAATAGTGAAAATAATTACACACGTTCAACGCAAATTCAATTGATTGAAAAAAGCAAAGATAAAACTATATGCAGCAAGTTTCTAATTTCAATGAACATATTCCTTAATGATGCCAAGTGAATTTTTAGATTCAAACCAAATTATTCGATAGCGACGTACCAGACCTAACCACCGTTTCCGGAAGTATCGAAATCAGAAAAGCCTCGTCACCATAAACTAAACTTTCCGTTCAGAGATTTTCCGTTTTGTCGTTACTATCGCATGCAGGCGCGCTCTTACGGAAATTATAAAAACAATTGTCGGCTGGAGTTGTCCAAGGTCGAAAGACATAAAGATAGCACCGTCTGACGGATTGCTGCCATTGGCTGCACAAAAAACAACATTTTTCGCCAAATCTAATGGCAGAAATGTCATATTTTGCTATTATCAGATTGTGGGTCAAAACCTAGAATGAACTTAACCTACATAGCTTAATCCAGTAAATCAAATAATGAAAATCATTTTAAATAAATTTTAAATAAATGAAATGATTTGAATCAGTTGAAACCATTCCAGAGAGGAAATGTATTAAAGGGCCCCCTAACCGAAGCTTAATTTGAAATATTGGGCCCTCCTGCAAAAATATTATTGGGTCCCTCTCCAAGAACGGATTTAAAATTCCAGAAAAAAAAAATATTAATGAAATAAAATAAAAAATTGCAAAAAAAATTTCTTAAACGTTTTTTCTTCAAAGGTTTTAAGATTTGGGTCCCAAAAAAGCTTCCAGAAGGGCCCCAGACCATAACAACAAAAACAACAACAAAAGTTTACCAAAAATAATTTTTTTTTACTTTTTCCAAAAATATGTTTCATTTTTTTTTCGGGCCCCTTTTCTTCTTGGGCCTCTTCGCAAGGCGGGGTTCTGCATCCGGTCGTTACGCCACTAACTCCTGGCACGTGTAAAAATTCATAAATTTGCCAAAAATAATAAAGTTAAAAAAGATATCAGAAATATTTCTTTTTTGTATTTCAAAGTAAAATTAAGCGATTTATTTAATGATTTACTTATTTACTGAATAAAGCCCGTTTCTGAATTGCCGCTTTGCTGCTGACATTGTGGCGTTGTGGCGCCGTATCGCGGGCGATTTTACTTATGTATGCACCATACGTATGAAAGACGTTACACTATATCATTATAACATTTTCAAGACGAAGTCACCTAAAAGTTATAAAAAGGAAATATTATTCTTCATTCTTTTTTGTCGACTAGTTCTTCTTCAGTCATGAAATTTGTTTTAGATGTGCCGAGTTTACTTCATATTTCATTAACCAAAACTGCTATTCATTTATGGAAAGACTATTTTCAGATTCAGAATGCGAATGCTAATTGGGCATTAACACCCGAAAACACAATTCAGATGTGCTGGACAAAAGTGGAAGTTTCTATTTGCGAACAAGTGGACGATATGCGCATTTCTCGATATTTGAAAAGTTTATTAACGACATTCGTTAAACACGTTTCGAGCGAACTTTGGAATTGGATAAATTGCGTAATCACCCTCGTGGTCAATCACTCCGACGTTCGGTTGCTGAAATCCATATCAGAATGCAGCCAATGGTCGATACATGGGAGACTGGACGCAACCGAATCCGCACGACTTCTTTCACATTCGCGCGATTTGTCGATCAGCCGACGATTTTACGTTTCGTGCCTGTTTTGTTTACGGGATCGAGTGCAAGATCTTTGGGACAAATTCACCAACATTTCGAATCAACAAGATCCACTGATCGGTGAAACATATCTAACCAGACGCTTGTTAGATTTCTGGAAAACAAATTCATCTAGTCAAATATCCGACGACATCAAGTCCGAAATGCTTCTCCTATCCATGAATTACGGAAACAAAAGCGCCGTGGAATATTTCTGGTCACTAATGACCGACGACGAAAGAAATGAATTCCGCGTGAAGCTCGTCCAGCCTGATAGCAAAATGGATGCTTCGATTGCAACAATAATTGCCGAAAACGTATCTAGTGAAGGCAAAACTGATTGTTATGCTACTTCCGTTGTGTGTTTTCTACTCTCGCAGTTGAGCGAACAACAGATTGACGATGTTTTGTTGTCGAACGCCGGATCACAACTTTATCAGATTTTCTTGTTTGATTTTCTGTATGTGGAGTTTTTTAGTCCGACTGTAAATTACATCATGAAACGGTTTTCAAGTGGTGATCTTCTCAGTGCACTGACTGTCATTATTAATCAGATTTCTTGGAAGAGCGTTATCTACGTTGGTGCGGTTAAAGACTGTTTGACGGATTTGCTGATACACGCTCCGTCAGAGCTAAAAGCTGCTTGTTGCGACCGTGTTGTGGAGGATCTTTTTTCGTTTGCTTTTGTTGATTTTTGCACGGTGCAAGATTCACGGAACATCGTGCGGTTGTTGAGTGGTTTAGGAGTGGAAAAGAGACGTAGATGTTTGTCAACGTGTATTTCACAACATATCACCCGCGATTATGTGTTGAATTGGGTGAGGCTGGCGCACGTGGCAGAAGTGTGCATCAATTCAGAAGAAGAGATGGTCATTTTCAAAAGAGGTTTGCATTGTATTGCCATGGATGTTTGTGTTGTTTTTGATATGGGAAAGGAAAGTCAATGGCCACAAATTGACCGGTTTTTAAATTTTTGTTGTCCAACTGCGGAAGAAATCATCACGTATAAAAGAAAAATGGGGTTGTCTTATTTGAAAAAAAAATTGCCTCTTGATGATGACATTAGCGTAGAAATTGACCGGATTTCAACTTGGTGCAGTTTAACCAAGGAGGAAACTACCAAGTGTATTGCTACTTATGTAGACTAGTTGCTTTGATTGTGTATTCTAAGTGGCCAAAGGTGTTTGAGTCAATAAAAAGAAATTTTGAAATTTTGTTTTTGATTACTTTTGAGTTCGTTTCTGAATTCAGACATTGCTGATGAGCTTTTTCACTCATCAGCGTCCAGTGCGTGGATTGGGGATTAATTTCGACTTTTGCAGGAACAGCACTCCTTCCGACCAGAAATATTTTAAACCAGGATCATTTTCGACCAGGGATATCTTAAACCAGGATCATTTTCGACCAGGGATATCTTAAACCAGGATCATTTTAGACCAGAATTATTTTCAACTTGGTCGAATGGAATCCTGGTCGAAAATAATCCAGTCGCAAATATTCCCGGTTGAAAGGAATCCCTATTAACCTTTGGATAAAGAAAAATGTACCATTTTTGTACAAGCCCATGTGAGTTTTCGGACAGTCAACTCGTGGTCAGGGGAGACTACGTGCTCCGCATCGTTGTCAACAGCCCTGATCAGGAACTTGGTCGGACACGACCTGTCACTCCCAGGTCAGAGAGAAGACTCTTTTCCTAACGTGGTGTGGATGTGACTTCCAGTCATGTTATTGAATACATGATGAGTGGTACTGTGAGTGGGATTCGAATATCTGATCGGTGCTGGGGCACCAGAAGGATGCTAAACACACTCAATTATAGAACACTATTTTAATGGTTGTTTGGCCTTTATTATGGTGTCTAGGGGAAGTGATATTAAGCACAATTCAAACTGCCTTTGTCAGAAAGCCAAGCTTACTATATCATGGCTTTTCCTCTACTCCACAACTGTTAGATTTTTGGCCGAACTTGCTGAAAGTAGAGACCTTTGCAGATTCGGTGTTCCTCTGAATAAGAGCCAAAGCCGAAATGACATTGTAACTGTGGCCATAAAATACATGGCTATCGTCTGGAACCACTGGCGATAACTCGGAGTAAAAGAGGCCCATATACCGCTCTTTCACGTGCATAGACAACTGGATGAACGACGAGGATAAGTGACTCGTAAACGAAGAGGGTCGACAGCATGGTGACCCTGAATAAGAAACCATGTTGCAGACTTAGCTCGGGAAGCAGGAATCTCATCTGTCTCGGAATTTGTCAAGAAGTGACTTTACTCTAACTTTTGTACATTGTAGTTTAACCGATCATGTATTTGGAATTGGTCTTTTCGGCGATAGCAGACGATCCAAACTGGAATCTTGGTAGTTTCGGTTATTCGCCATTGCAAATAACCCGAATTAATTCTAATTAATTCTAATCGGTTATTTGCCATTGCAAATACTCCAAAACCCTATAAGTGCGTACTTATGTCATTATCGCCATTGCGATAATCGATGTACCATTTGTGGCAATGCAGAAAGTCAATAAATAAATCACCTTTTCCCCCAATTATTTGCTAAGTTAATGGGTTTTGAGTATTACTTGACATTTGGAAATTTTTTTTGTTTGTGAACTGATTTGAATTTATTTGGCTGGAATTTAAGATATTAGAATTTGTTTTTGTAAATTGGAATGTATTATGTATTGGATTTGGACTATTTCGATTAATTGGAAAAATTTTTTTTTTTTGTGTGAATTTGATTTTAAGTTTTTGTTCGTGGATTTGATCTTTACGTTTAAACCTTTTGGTATTTGGAATTTTAGAGTTGAAATTAATTATTGTATTTACATTTTAGAATTTAATTGGAATTTTGACTTTTGGAAGTATTTAACATAGAATTTCATTGAGTTTTGGTGAAATTTAGCAACAGACTTCATTTCAAACTTGGATTCCATGCTTGAATTAAGATTATTTTCTATGGTTAGATTTAATAAATTGTTTCGATTTGAATTATTTCGGAAAATTGGAATTAAGATGGTTTTGTTCGGAATGGAATTAAATACGCTCAGGGTTAGATTTCGGTCTAGATGCTCAAAGTAGCGAGCAGTGTTAGATAAATTAAACATTGTCTTACCGTCGTTTCGACCATTGTTCGCGCGGGCAACGTCCGTGAAGCCATTGTCGCTTCCATCGCATCGAAATCCGAATTGTTTGGGCTTTCGTTTTGTTGATTTGAAGAATTTGGTCGAGTTGAGAAAATGGCGTCGATTCAGACACAGACAGGAAACCACTGTCTGGCTGGACACGTGACTTCCGCGTCGTGCGCATGCGCAACGTGATTGTCATCTGCTATAGACGAGCGCCAAATTCGAAATTGTTCGTTGTTGTTGAATAAAGTTCAATTTTTGATTGTTTTGGTCGATTTTGATCGCTTTTTGGAGATTTTGGGGTCTGTTTCGGCATTTTTAATTGAATGCTTGATTGGAGAGTCTTTGAGAACCCCACAGAACTCAAAATAGGTATTGATTTTGCGTAATTTTACTTGAAATTAAATTTTTTTTTGGGGGAAAAGATGGGTATTTTCTTGATGATTTAAATTCTTTGAATAAAGGTTTAAAGTGCTTATGCTCGATTTTAAAAATTGATCGAAAATAGGAAATTGGTTGACATCATTCTGTCCCAAATCCTCAAACCTAAAGGGAAAAAGGACAAATGCAATGTGAATACAATAAAACTTTTTACTTTTAAATATTTTTGAATTTGATATTATTGAACTTTTAAGACTTTTTGCTAGGATTAATTAAATATTTTTTTTTTTGATATGGCAATTGAATCTAGTGTACTATGGTTTATTATTCTTGTACGTCTCCATATGAACTTGATATGAACTCTGAGACAACAGGATTATTTTTGAAGATACAGAACGCAATATAAAAATGGATTGGCTTCACTGCCAACCACCACTATCATCATGAACAATTGAGAGACATTTTCTGGATTGATGTTTTGGAACGTTATTGAAGACATCTTGAAAACCGGAAGTGCCTATTTTGTGCTATTTTATGAACTGATTATTATTGTTTATTGGTTTTTGTTTAAAATTGAATTAATACGTGACTATAATTTTGCTTGATTTTGATTAGTCAGCAGGATCTTTTGAAAAACTTATTAAAATTTTATGGTGTCCATTTTTTGATAGTAGTTATCTCTTTCGGAGTAATTCCACATGTCTTCTTTGTGAACTACCATACATACATTGTTGCTTTTTGGCCGTAATGGCGTATGTTTGGAATATTCTGTCAAAGTATTCTTGTTTTCAAAACCTTTGACCATTCCAGCATTTTTTTTTTATTATTGTGATTTATTGAATTTACTGATTTGTATTGATATTTTATTATTACTTGATTATTTGATTATTTGATTGTTTCTGTGGCCAGGTGACCCACATTCCACAGGCCAACCCTTCAGTCACTTCTTGAGACATATGGAGAGCAGTCTAGAGTTTTGAGTCATGCAACAAATGCAGGCAGCAACCAAGGGAAAGTCCTTGCCGGACTTAGCTGATTGTTGACGCCAGATCCAACAACCACAGCCGATGAAAGCCGAATTAGACGACAAGAAGCCGCAAAACGCGATGAAAGCCGCCCAAAACCGAGTCCGTGCAGCCGCATGACGCGGGAAGCCGCAAATGACGCGCGCGCTTTTCGAATCGCCTGAAATTCGCCCATGAATCGAGTGGAAGTGATCGGAAAACATTTGTGAAGTGAAAATGGTCTTTATTGTGAATTTGTGGACCGTAAGATCGAATTGCAAGATAAATTTTGATCGTGAGTACATTGATTTCATGCCATATTTAGATAGTTTAGCTTTTGAGTTAGAATTGATATTTTATTAAGATTAAAGCTTTTGATTTGATTTGATTTAAAACCACGCGTTTCATTCTTTCCTCTACACACTCCTACAAACGATAGGACCTAGAAATCGACTCGCAACAATACTTTACAAGCAGAAAGGAGATTAGATCCAGAGCTAAGCATCAAAATGCCCATCACACCAGAACAATGAAAAATTAAGACAAAAAAAGATTTTCAGTACGCAAAATAATTGTCTGAACTGTACATATACATTTTAATTTCCTCTATTTTTTCACAGAACAATGACGATTGTAACTATTTGCTGTCCAGCGGTCACTGGCTGATGACATAAAGCCCCGTGCAACCACGTGTCAGATGGAGCTCCCATTGATGGAACCAAAGGGCAAAGTAACCAGTGCGTGATCGGAAGTCATGTGGTCGCTATGTCACAGGGACCCATAGGGTCCAAGACGCTTTTCTTAGTCTTGATGATTGTAAGGTCGATCTGACCCAGCTCTTAACCACGATCACTTTTTGAATCATGGCAACTGTGCTGCGTGGTGTGCAAGTTTTGCCCGTTACCTGGATCCGCTTTCGGGCACCATGTTTTAGAAGCATGGCACGTAAGAAATCTGGCTTTGCTAACTATGTCATCAAGCGCCATGGTGGTCAGCGGTTTGACTTAGGAGATGTCCGTACATCTCCTGTAACCGAGCATTGATCCATAAACAGCCTCCCAATAAATACCATTATTTAATACAGTTTTGTCTTTGTGTCTTTTCTTGGGGATTTAATCGTGGTTCCCTCTGACCACGCGTTGACCATCCAAACACTCACATGAGTCGCTTTAGGGTTTAGTAGCCCTGCAAATGAATCAGAGATCATGAAACATAAACCTGCTCTCACAATTGAAATGATGAGCAGTAAAGAGTGGAACCAAAAGCGACACCAACAATTGGGTCATAAAAGTATCAAACTACGCATTGAACTCAATTAAATGGCACAACATACTTGTAGTTAAATGCCTCAATGAGAAAGCTGAAATCATGGAAAGAAGAAAAGCCAGTTTAATACGTGTGAGGCACATTCAAGGAAAAACAAACTTCGAACATAAATCACTATTATCTGGTGTCCTAAAGTGGACCATAAAAAATCATCCCTAGTGGCCACCCATTCATTCTAAATGGATTTTCTGTGGTTTTCGCCAGTGGTAACAAATAGATGGAATTCAAAAAAGTCATTCTGCAGAATGCTAATTCTTTTTTAAATTGTAATAAAAAAAGTTTTAATAAAACCAAGTTTAAACAAAACTTTTTACTGAATTATTTGTTTTCAAGTCGATAGAACAGATAAATTTTATTTCAATAATAAATTGAACCAGATAATTAAATCTGCCGATAAATATATGCAAATAATAAATGTAACTGAAATTAAATTAAATTGGGAGTAAATTTGATGTTAATGTTGAAGTAAACAACATCTTTACACCTGGGCTGCCAAAACCTTAGTTGCCCATTCCAAACCATCAAGGGTTTCATTTCAGATTATCTGTCGAAACAATCGTCAAAATGGTCCAAACGTTTTGACGCTAGAACATGGTCAAAATCGACCCTTCGTGTGGTTCCTCCTAATGGACAAAATATAAGTTGCGTCATTTATGTGTTGATGTTGAACAATTGAACAAACGATGATTTGGCCACGATAAAATCAGAAATAGTTGGCAAAATCATAGTCAGTCTGCTTTTTATTGATTTTCTGGTGGAATAAACTTCAAAGAAAAACCCAACTAAATCGCCAGCTATGAGAGAAAACCCAACAAACAATTACGTAGTGCCACCATCTAGTGGCATCAAAACGAATTACACTTATTTAGCTTTATTCCCAGCTTTGTTAATCTATATTGTTGGGGGACAGGTTCGAAACAAATCAATTACATTCTACACTATACACGTTGAAAATGGCTGACACTTTTTCTCTTGAATCTGGCTATGGAAACACTTGGGAAAATGTGGTTTCCAGAAAATGCTTTGCTTTCCTAAAAGTGGTTTGTTTCACCGCTCTTCTAGTACTGTACAATGCGTATTTAGTATGGGCTGCAGTTCACAGTTTTCATTCCTCAAATTCATGGTGTGCAGATATTAAACTGGTCATTGTAATTACAATGCTTGTTTATTTGGTCATTTTATTGGATCAAATTGCTAAGGTATATATAATGAGTGCATTTTATGGATTGCCAACCTTTTTACTGGGCAAAGTGAAGATTTTCAAGCATTGTTCTACCAGGTATTTTATTTAATTACACATACATGTATGTACTAGTATAATAGGTGTATTTAAATACTAATTTCATTTTTTATTCCTAGTACTTTGGCTGTTATTATCAGCGTCATATTGACTGTGGCCATTGTTATTTATACTATGGGAAATGACCTTAAATTAAAGTCTCTAGCAGGATTGTGGTTAATAATAATACTCACTTTCTTAATTTCAAAGTACCCTACTCATGTAAATATGAATTTTTATTTGTTTTTGGAAAATTGTAATTTGTAATTTAAAAAAAATAATAATGATATGACAGATTCAACTTAGGCCTGTTTTATGGTGTATTGTATTGGAAATTATTTTTGCTGTGGTGCTAAGTCGCTATCAAGTGTTTCTTGACATTTTGTCTTGCATAATATACAAGACAGATATATTCAGAAAATATATGCAAGTTGGAACTGAAATCCTATTCAGTTATTTGGTGTCTGGGAATCTTAAATCTACAAACAATGAAACACTAGTTTTAAGTGAAAATCCATATGCATTTTCCGTAAGATATATTTGACGCTTACACAAGTAAAACTCATTCTTACTGTATTGTCTTGTCCAGGATGCACCAGTGCTACTATTTTTCAATGTCATTTTCTCCATGATGACTTATTTAAAAATAACAGCTTGGATTTTTGTTAAAATCGGATGGATATTTGAAGTGACCATAAATACCACAGCTATCGAATCTGTTGTGGTCCTGACTTCCTATTTCTGGGGTCCTGTAAGACGAATTTGGTAAAATTACAAATAAGTACTAAGCGAAGAAATTTGTATTTCAGGCCAAATCGATTCTGTTTGTTCAGACACATTTGGGAATTTTAACCAAATCTGAACTGCACACTATCCTTGTGGCCTCATTTGCGACTATGTGGCCAAATGTGGAGACTCTGGAATATTTACGTCGATTAAATGTATGGGATACCTCATGTTTCAACTTTACTCGGTGCAATTTTTTTTTAAATTCTTTTTTAGATCAGTGAAAACCACTTCATATTAGCTAACTTCCTTACCTTGCCATCCATTATAATATTTTCAAAGCTATTCTACCCAGAAATTTCCGTCACAGTGAGCAGATATTCTGACATTAGTCTCTATTC